>JABUQX010073899.1:0-34217 GCA_015478945.1 Trachelipus rathkii | reverse complement strand
ATAGGACATTACTTCAGAAGTTTTCGATTCTAACAATTTAGAATTGAATTATTTTTAACACTAGATTTTAAAAAATTAAAAATACATAAATTTAGATTTTTTAATATTTAATATTTTCATTATTATTATTTAACTTAATTAGGGCGGAGATCTTCATAGCAAAAATCATCAACTATATTCCAAGCGATAAACAGTTAAATTGTTTTTTTTGAAATGAACAATATCATATGATATCCTTTAATTTTTGAAAAAAAAACAAACAAAAAAAACTTGTTTTTTTGACAGACAGTTTTAGGGTGAAGAGAGGAATTTTTTTTTTTTGAATTTCCACAAAAACTGCCATTAAATCCTTTTTCAAGAATTTAAATTTTTTTGCACTAAAATACTCCAATTTAGTGTGGTAATAATTTTATTAAGACACCTTATTTGAAATTTTTTTTTTTTTATCTTAAATTTTAAAAATCCAACTTTGAAAAGTACTTTCAAAATTTTGAACAGAGAATGGTCTACACCATGCTAGTCTCAACGAAGGCACCACCTACGTTCCCTACCAAAAACATTTTTAATAATTATCAATGCAATTATTGAATAGTTTTTATTATGCTTACACGTTTATATGTGAGCTTGTTACCAAATTTGAAGAAAATTAAATCTGTTCGTTTTTTTGTTTTAATGAAAAAAAAAATTTTTTTTTTACATCATGCAATAGATATTAGGACAAAATTAATTGAAATGCTATGTACAACACACAAATAAACATTTGGAAAATTTTTTCATTTTTTAGAGAATAGCAAAAAAAAACTATAATATCATCTTTCATATATATAAATATTATATTTAATATTATATTAATAACTCTACGTAACTCATATTATATATAATAATAAATAAATTATTAAAAACGTACTATATTCATTATATAATTATAATACAACTATAATACTATATCATAAATAAAGTGACCTACTCATATATATATATATATATATATATATATATATATATATATACTATATATATTATGTTTTTTTTACAGTTTGTTCACCACCATTCACGGGCAGAGCCCTTTTTCAAGGAGGGGGTGTTTCACGCCTCATAAGTCAACAACTAAAGCAAATTTACGCAGATGAGCACAGATTCAGAAAAACAGATGTGGCAGGAAAGAAGGAAGCACCGCAGGCGAACTAGCCTGAGTTAGAATACATCAACACAACAACTCATGTGCAGATTACAGCACCCCTCAGTTCTACGAGGGCGATCGCAAAGGTGGAGGTACTCGAGTGATAAGCTCCCTCGAGCCCTGCGCATGCACTGGTACCTATAGAAAAGAGATAAGCACCACATCGCGCCGCCAAAGTCATTGAGGGGTCAAGTGAACTTGGAAAAGTACGGAACAGTTTATAAGCCTTTTTGGCCTTGACTCGACCCTGTTCCAAAAGCCGGGTTGAACCAGAGCGCCCCCCTTCAGATATGAGAGCAGTACTCCATTTAAGGGCGGATGATGTCCCTTGTATAGCTCGAGTAACTGAGAAGAGGAAAAAAAATTAGCTCTCGCAAGTTCTAAACAAGAACTTCTTCCAGTTTCTTATTAGAGCGACCCGCCTTAGCAAACCGTTTGTGAAATGTGAAGAGAGATTCCTAAGACCTTTTTTTTGTTTATGTTAAGGCCAAAGGATGTTATATTTGTCGACAAGGAGAGTAACGTATGAAAAAGAAGAATCAACGATCGAAGAGATTAGGTGAAAGCTTGGGAATGGTGTCTTTAGTAGGGCAGAGTAAATTTGTCTATGAAGTTGATGTTTTTTAAACAGAATTGATATTTCACACCATGCTGTTCCAGAACTCTAGCCTCCCACTCGGAAATTCTATCCAGATCAGGCATGGAGAATAGAATCGGAAAGATTTAAGACGAGAGGTAATTTAGAAGTAAACAGAATAGAGAAGCAGAAAGTGGAAAATAATCATAGATAGCACTGAAGCAAGGGGGATCAAGTAGGGTACAGGAATCAGGCACTTTAAGTGAAGAATAGAGTAGATGTGCAGGTAGAGAAGAGTGCGATTAATTAGAAACAGTAGGAATAAAGTAGGATGATAGACCAGATACCCTGAGGTGCACAACAACCAACTATTGATCAGAAAAGGAAAGAAGAATGAGTCGGCCCCATCAAACACGCCGATATTTGAGCGATTTGAAAAGAAAAACCAAGACTTAAGTAAGCAAAGAGAAGTAGAAAACCCAAGGAGGGGAGCTTGGAGCAGCCAGTGCGCTGCCATACACGGTCAAAGACTTTGGATATGTCAAGCGCGCACCACGCAAGTCTCCCATAGTTCCTTAAGGGCGGAAAACCATAAATCGTTAAGTATAGAGAGATATATCGCCAGATAGACCTCGAGCGCCGAAAGCCGTACTGGCGATCGCAAAGAAGTGAATGAGAGGTTGCGGAGATGCTGAAAGAAATGAGAGTTGAAGGAGGTATCAGAGATATTAGATAGAATACATAAGAGTTAGTTAGGAGCCAGATTAGATATGGGCAGTGACTCCAGAGCGGTTCCTTGTTTTTTCGTAATAGGATGACATCGCTCGTCCTCGTTGCTTTTCAACCTGAGGGAGTGTTAGTATTGAGACAATAGAGAATAAGGATTGAAACGAGGGCGATACGAGGGTCAAGCTACAACGGAATGCCCACCACTCCCTCAAAACTCGGGGAGAGATGCACCATCCGGGCTACCTCGCCTTCCTAACTGCTCTCTGCGTCTAGATTTTTCAGGAGCCCATGCTATACAGAATCAAATTAAATCACATAGCATAAGGCATTTAGGACACCTGAGTTGGAGAATGGGTAGGAGGTCTGTAAGAGAAATATAAACCAGAATCGTCCCAGTGGTTTGAGTATATGATGAGAACAGGGAGAGCTTGAGAGTGATTGCCTTTTTCAGTTTTGTGGTGAGATTAGCTACTAGCTATTACCATCAGATCGAAATAAGAGATTGATGGACAATGACTATTGAAATATTAACACAGAGTATTGTCCGAGAATGTTATTTGGCAAAAGAGGCCAGAACGATTTAGTTAGGTAGTGATAACAAGGAGTAGTCGACAACATATCATCAGTTATATGAAAAGCCGCGCTTGCTACGTCGAAGAGTTATCCCTGCACACGATTATCTAGCCGGCTGGAATAAAAATTAGAAAGCAGTGATGACGAAGTATACTGATAATTTTTCCACTCCCGATACGCACTGGTTCTAACCTGAATGACCCGAGAACAAGCACTCTTTGGTGACTGAAACTGACGCTCCAGATTTTTCGAAGAAGAATAGAACCTGCTCATCCCGTCAACGAATTACAGCTCACCATAACTACTCCAGGCATGGAGTGTCGAAGCTAAACCGTTCACCTAGAGACAATAGCAGTCATCAGTTATTTAGTTAGCGTAGAAGCAACGCCCCAAAGGCCGATCAATCCAGTGCCAGAAAAACTCCGTAGGGCAGGATTGGAGCTCGTCTGGAGAGAAAGTATTGAATATTATGAGATATAAGGTTGTGGTCAGATTTACCGATAGCAGCGAAGGTGGTGTATATTTTTAGAGTAGATAAGGACTAGTGGTGATACATAGGTATTCAAGTTGTGTTCAAGATTATTTGTGTTGGGACGATCCGGAAATGTGTTGTTGGGTTCTTTAATTAGTTGTTCAGATCGTTTGAGATATGCTAAATGTTTCGGCCTCCTCCCCACCTAAATCAGTATGAGAGGATCCCAACCATTCAGTGTTGATGTACATTGAAATCCCCTAAATATGGGACCTCAGTATTTTTGGATGAGAGAATATAACAGTCTCGTGAGAAAGTAGTAAGTATATTCAAAGGAAGAGTGATAAATCCTGTTCTTGTTTAGGAGAACAGTAGCCAGAAGCACCAAGATTACTTGTTAGTAGAAGGAAGAAAAGATTTAAGCCACAGAACATCGAAGTTAGGAGATTCAATTCTGAGACTGTGTTACAGGAAGTGTTTATGTTCACATAGCACATACTCCACCCTTTAGACGGAATTTATGAAAAAGTTATATTAGAATATATTAAACGAGCCTTCCGACCGGATCGACTCTTCTCGTCTGTGCTCAGACTAAGAGCAAAAGGTTAGCGGTTAGAAGTTTAGAGAGGTGGTACTTCCACGGATGCAGAGTTTAGGAGAGTAAAGCCGGCGATGTGCGTAAATGTCGATAGAAAGCCCGCGCCTTTGCAAATCTGCCATCCACACGCACACACAACCACAACAACAAAAGCAACAGACAAAAAACAGACAGACAAAAAAACCGAAAGTTAAAATTGGATTAAAAATATTCACTCACTAAAAAACGTAAATGATTAAAATGCTAAAAACCGTATTTACAATAAATACTGTATAATTGAAAAAATTTACAAAGTTAAAAGCACGCATTCACACACCCTAACAAAATTTACGAAAAAAAAAAAAAATTACATATTATTCAACATAAACTAGCATGTATAAATACTTATAATATAATATATATACATATATATATATATATATATATTATAGCGTACATAGGGCATATATATATATATTATATAAAATATTATATCTATACACTTATTATATCTTACTATTACTCTACCTATCTTTATATATATGAACTAATATCATTATATAATAATATATATAATATATATGATATATATACTATATATTATATATCACCTATATGTAATGAACCATTGTATCTATAATATATATAGGTTCCAATGCAACCGTTTTCTATTGATTTAATAAGTTACAGTTTCAAGTAGTGATGTTGAAGCAGCTTGCTTTTGAAAACCTGTTTCCGTAGCATGTTCTCTACGTTTATTGGGGAGAGCGTAGATCGGAGTTCTACTAGTAGTAAAAGCCTGCCTCGCATAAGCATTGATCAACGCGACGCTCTTGTCGATTGGTTCTTGTCCCTTGCCGCGACGTTATATTTTTTTGCGTTATAATTCCATGATATTGCATATTTTCTCGCAAAACAAGCCAAATATTGCTGCGCATGTCAGAGCGAATATATATAGAATATATAGATCAGAGTTAGACTACCTGATAAAAAATTGAACAACCCCTAGAAGATAACTGCCGTGTTAGCCACCTCAGAGGGTTCTCAACCTGTCCCTTCTGACTGTGGAATTTAAATATGTAGCGAAGTTTTCAAAGCCAGTGATATCGAAGCAGTATGAATAGGATTGAAAGAATCTTACCTTGTGAGTTGACCTGTTGACTTGTACATTGTGATGGTGGACGACACATCGGAACGTCATCCATCAGTGGAATGTAGACTGCCCTCCTACATCTCTTTATACCATCCTGAGTTCCTGAAACCTCCTGGGTGACGACGCTGTTGACATTTCGGATGGTTCGATTCCTTGCGTCCTGAGGGAACATTTACTTACGTTCTATTATATGCAAAAGTTTGCTACGCAACAAGCATATGTGCGCATGATCGGGCGTTCCTTGACTTTGGTCGGTTGCTCCTCTAACCCAGGAACACATCAAAATGCCGTGTAGCCCACAGCAGGTTCCAACTCATCACCTATATGTCGGATTTAATACAGTATTGAGTTTCAAAGCTTCTCTCAGTGATGATCTCGAAGCAGGAGATTTTGAAACTTTTCGAGATGCCTTCTTATTTTTCTGGGGAGGTTTGGATACGGTGATCAATACTCTAGTTGTTAGAGCCACCTCTACCATTGTCATAACGGCGACCGTTATTTGTCGATGGTATCGAAGATGCCTGTACGCGTGAGTGACAATTTTTTGTCTTATTATTGGCAAATCTTAGTCAGCGCAACAAGTCATCTGTGCGCATGTCGGCGTTCTCTTGACTTTGGCTCGCGTTGGCTCTAGATAACTAACCAGGAGCCCCTCAGAAGAATGCCAGTCGTAGCCCCGCAGGAAAATTCCAATCACCCTTCTAGTGAATTTTAAGTACATCTCCATTAGTGTCGTGTTTCAAAGCTCGGCTTATTGCAAGCAGAGAGTGATTTTTGAAACTTTCCGAGATGCGTTCTTTTCATAGGGAGCTCTCGAGATCGGAACTATGTGGCCATTAGAGCACATCCTGCTAATTGGATCTTAACGGCGACCGCCTCGCTTGCTCCGCACTCCGCTCTCGCGTCTCTCGACGTTATAGCAGAATCCGCGACACTCTCTCTCTCTCTCTTCGTCTTATTGCAAGAATTTGTTGATAGAAAAGCATAGATTAGTCGATCGCTGTTGGCTTCCCTTTGACCTTGAAGATAGCGTTTTGGTCTGACTTACCATGGAGCACTCACTGTAAGTCAATGCCGTAGTTAGCCCCAGAAAGAGGGTTCAACCATCCTTTCTTTGGATTTAATAAGTTCGCAGTTCAAGCAGTAAAAATCGAAGCAGGAAACTTTTAACAAACTTGGTAACGATATATATCATTTTTCCTCGGTGCGGTGTCGGGATCTGACTAGTGTTACCTCTATGTACATTGTCTACACAAGCGATCTCGCTGTTGTCCGCTATAGGTTCTGAGTTCTGGCGCTAGAGAAGTGAATTTTCCTTCGTCTTATTAATGCAATTTGTCGCAACAAGCATGTTGTGTCTCAATCGGTGCTACTATTGTGGTTATCGCTCTCATGTACACGGGAGCAATTAGCAGAACTGCCGTTTAGCCCCAGCGAGAGAGTTTCCCACACTTCTATGGGACTTTAGAATTAATGTGATATCGAGTTTCAAGCAACAGTCGATAATCGACATCCTAATAAATTTGAAAACTTTCCGAGAGTGCTTTCTTTTTCTGGGGAGGCGTAGGTCTCACTTATTGGAGATATAGAGCCTCTTGACCATTTCTAACCGGCAAACGCTGTTGATCGATGCGTTTCCGGAAGTTCCTTGAGACAGCGGCTAAGATTTTCTCCGTCTGCTATTATTGCTACAACTTATCGATACAAGCATCTATGGCCCATGTCGGCGTAGACTTGACTTTGGTTGGTTGCTCTTGTAACCGGCAATGGCAGCCACACTCAGTCCAAAATGCCGTGTTAAAATACTCTTTAAAAATAAAACCATATACTTTATATAAAATGTACCTCTTATTCCAGACCATAGTCTCACTACTCATCATTAGTCACAGATAATTAGCATGACAGTCATGAAAAGGCGAGCCGTAGCACACTCGAAGACAGCCTATTCCCTTTGCAGTCGTCCACTTTAGGATTTAATTGTTGCAACCAGCCATTTCTTACCTTCCATAGCTGTCACAATAAACTACGCTCCCTCTGCATCATTCGTTTCCTTTTTTCAACTTTCCACCACTATATTCCTAAATATCTCTGAACTCTCAGACATTTGAATATCAGTCGCTCTTCACCGATCTAACGCTAACTTTACAACAGAAATGTTCCTCACTCAAAAACCATAACCTTACTCTCATTTACGTTTACTTTCAAACCCCTTCTTTACACACTTGGGCAAATCTCCTCTCTTACCAATCCTCTCATAATTTCAGATTCACCACACTAAACTAAATCATTCCGGCCATATAATAGGTTAGGGCCCCTCCAACTCTCTTTCAATTCTCATCTACTCAACACCATCCCCTTGCTACCTCACCCACCTCTGATTCTTTCATAACCCAATCCAAGGAGTAACAGAGCCTCATGTTTAGGTTATTCATTATTAGTGTAATACTATATAAGGTGGTTACGAACAGAAAAGTAGGACTGATATATATACTGGTACTCATACTACATACTAAATAAAATGGTACTATATATTATATAATATATACTGAAAATACTCGATTGACTATATGTATATATATATATATATACTATTTATAGTATATATATATATAGGTGGTGAGGGTACTATAAATATATCAATATGTAATTTTCAAAGTAGGGATATATATATATACTATATATATATCTCTATATATATATATTACCTATAGGACCTATTATAAGCTCAAGGGTTATAATATATATATATATATATATATATATTATATATATATATATATATATATATATATATATATATATATAATATATATTATATATATATATATATATATATCTATATATATATATTATATATATATATATATATATATATATTATATATATATATATTTATATCCTAAATATACTATTATCAGTGAAGTCTATGTAAGATTGAGCACATTTTTTAAGTCTGGGGTCAAGAGAGTAATAGAGTTCCTACCTTAACTAGGAATGATATATAATATTATTATAAAAACTATTAACATAAATATCAAATGAAATCCAATATTATTTAACCATTAAATTAATATAAAATATTTTTAATAAAATATTAAAATTACCTTAAAAAAAATTTAAAATATTTTAATTTTTTTAGTTTCTTCAATAATTTGTTTCCATCCATCCTCAAAATCTAATTATTTATTGCCTCAATATTATTTCCCCCTCCTTTTTTTCGCCTTCCTCCATTCGCCATTACGTTCCTATGATTTCCGCCGGAAATTGAGATTGTGGCGCACCGGAGGGCGACTCGCGCGACTTTTCCACAATCTAAAAACCTAATCTATTAAATCAGCGACATAAACAAACTTTATACCCATATATTATAATATATATATATATATTATATGATAGATAAGATTGACAATTAAGAGAAGAAATTAAGAAAAGAATATTTAAACTACATTAATAGATGATTTAGATATTAGATGATAATTCCAACAGTAAAGTTTGATCTAATAGAGATAAAATCGAGAAGATATAGATATAGAAGACTATAGAGATAGAGAGAAGAATATAATAATATAAATATGTAAAGATTAAATAGATATATATAAGATAGAGAAGATAGATATAGACGAGAGAGAAAGTTAGGGGGGTGGCACGACTCAGCACCTCTATTACATCAGAGGACCTCGATGAGAATAAAAGGAGCAGTGCGCACAAGTAAAAGAAGTACAAAAGGGGGATAGAGAGTAAAGCGATAGGAGAGAAGAGAGAAGATAGAGGAGAGAAAGAGAGATAAAGTAAGAAAAATATAAAATGTAAGATATAATAAAATAGAATTAAATGATATATATAAGTAGAACTTGAAATAGGATAGAGAGGAAAAGGCACTACGCACGGGCAATGTCTCCAGACAAGGCGAAATAATATTATATATAGATAGATAATAAAGAAGAAAGGAAGAGGATATAGAATTAAAGATAATAGAATATGAGAAAAGAAGATATGAGGAAAAAAGTCAGGTAAGAAGACTCGATGAAAGGAAGAGCGCCGGACAAAACAAAACAGAAGCAAGTACGGGATCCAAAAAATAATAGACAAGGAAATAATAACTAGATGGAAAGAGAGAAGTAGTGAGAGCTCGTTGCAGTACCTGTTTGGTGGAATAGAGAAGAGAGAGAAGAAAGAAAAGACCAGAGAGAGAATGAAGAGATAGAGAGATAGAGAATGAAAGATAAGAATAGAGATAATAGATAGAGATATATATTAGAGAAGGTGATTGGAGGAACTCAGATAGGTAGAGATTAGATCGAATATAATGAAAATTTAACGAATTATTGAAGAGAAAGATTAAAATTGAAGAGAGATTAATGATCTGAAAGGTAGAGATTAAAATATAGGAATACGTGGATTGTTATTGAAATTAGATACGGGAAGAAACTGGAAGTAGAAAGATAGGATATATATATATATGATTTATATATATTTAGAGAAATTAGTAGTAAAATTGAAGGCAAGAAGAAAATAGATAAGAACTAAGTTTAGATTTAGAATCAGTGATGGTGCTTAATATCTCTTTGATGTGTGATTGCGGTCAGAAAGGGACAAGAAGTGAGAAATAGGGAGGTGATAAAACCCCATGAAATCCACTCACGGTTTTTATTCATCCTTCTGAGGTGTATGTCATTAAAAAGGAATCGAACCTAGGTGACTGTGAGAGAAAACAGAAAAGAAGATAGAAATAGAGACGCTACAATCAGTAAGAATGGATGTAGATTCTTAAAGTTAGAATAAGAGATAAGAGTACATGAATATGAGAAGAGATTCGATAAGAGGACAGAAATAGCTATGAGAAGAGTAAATAGATCGACGAGATGAAGATGAAGAAATAGAGACCAAGATACAAGAGAAAAGAATGAATAGAAGCAGATCCTGAGAGAGAGAGTAATGATTATGGAGGATGGTTTGATCTAGATAATATTTAGACTCCATAATGGATGAAAATAGAAAGGATAATGCTGAGCGTAATAGAAAAGTTGATGGAGCAATGATGAGATTAACGAAAGTACGAAAAAATCAGATAAAGAGTTGTTTAAATTTAAAAAGAAATTTACTGCGATTGAGAGAGAGAGAGAGTGGAAAAATAAGAATGAGAGAAGAGAGTCAGGAGAGGGGGAGGGAAAAGACCGGGGCGTTGCCGAAAAACAGGAGCGGAAGACCGATAAAGAGAGGCACGACAAAGGTGCAAGGCGCGGCACAAAACGAAAAAGCAGACAAAAAGAACAGGCGAAGCTAAAACAGGCGGTGCAACCATTAGAATACGGAATCGTGTGGAAAAAATCTAGCAACGGCTATAGTGTGCGATAGTATAAATGGATAGTGAGAGCGTTGAAATCCTTAACGTAGAGACGGATAAACGCTCGAGAAGACGCCCGTGCCGCGAGGAAGGGGAAAGCCAGGAAGGGGAAAGAGCACAGCAGAAAAAAGGACAGAAAACGAAAAAGCCACAGAAAAATGACAGCTGGAAAAAGAATGACTAGAGGAAAAGGAGCGTCAACCAAGGAAGGCGAAGAAGGAAAAAGAAAAACAGCCGTACGGGGGCAGCGCGGGAAACAATGGGGCGACAGGGATATATCGTGATAGGGCTGAACAATTTCTTTGGGTAGAGGAAGTAGCGCGAGTAATGGAATAATACAGGAGAAAACGCGGCTCAGTTCGGAAGAATGGCTGAAAGGACAGCCCGTGTGGAAAGGGCTGCAATCTCTACACAGCACGCTATAGAGTAGAAGATGGCAGAAATGAACTGGCGCGGGAAGGGAATGGCGGGTATACGTAAAAGACCGGCACGGCGCTGAGAAGCACTTCGAGGATCGAGTGATCTGAGGCTGACATGCGAGTTTTCTGTATTTATAAGTCATCGTCCCCATCGCGACTCGCTCGCCCGTAGTGAAGGGTTCGGTCTAGCACAGCACCAGCTAAGCTCAGCTGTGCGGCTTCGCCGATCGTGCCGCTTTCCGCGCCGCCGCTCGTCGCGCGCGCCTTCCTGGCGAGTGAACTAGAAAGCAGGCAGGTGCGTCAGGTCGAGAGGCGGTGTCCGCGCCCCCCAGTGGCAACGGACAAAAAGAGGGAATAAGGGCAAAGGGGGCAACAGCAGAGGTGGGCATGGCAGACAAAAAAGGGGGGAGCACGGTAGTATGGCTTGAGACGAAAAAATAAGGTGTATTACAGGACCTTATCGGACAGCGGTGGATGGAAAATTGTCTGCGCTCTAATGCTGCGAGTGCACAGCGTTAACAACACGATCATGGCGGGGTGCAGCAAAACTGATTTGTTGAGGGGACTGAAGTTGAACATAAGGGTGTCAATTAAGAAAGGCTCGATATACGTTGAGACAAGTAGAGCAAAATATAAGGTTCTCACGAGTGGAGTCCGCGTTGAGAGGTCATATAAAGCAAATAGTAACTAGTGAGTGAACATAAGACCCTAACACATGACTGGGGACCGCATATAAAATGGAGATGTATTATGATAATAAAAGTTATAAGACACATAAGTGATTGAGATATGTAAAAAGCAGATAAGAGAGTATTAATGAGTTATATTTGAAATTTAAATGTCATTAGTTTGCATCTATTAACTAAATAAAATAATAATACATATATAGATATAACTATTATTATAATTTTATTAATTTATCATATAAGATTATAAACAATTAATTATTATTAAACCTTGTTAGCTCATAAATTTAATATATAACATATTATAGTGTCCTAAATCATATGTAAAATTTTATTTTATTTTAGATTATATATATATAATATAAGATTAATATATATTATAAAATAGTATATATAAATATATAATTATATTAAATATTTATATAATAATAATAATATATGAAACTATGTATTCATTAATAAGGAAATATAATAATAACGTTTTTTTATTGTTTCTTTTTATATATAGTATATATAAGTATTATATAATAATAATTTATATGTATATATATATTATTTACAAAATATATAATATATATATAAATATATCTATTATGTATATCATAATTAATATTTATTATTAATATAAATATTATAATTTATAAATTATAATAAAATATATATATAGTATATATAAAATATATAATATAAATATATATATATAATATAGTAATATTATATAATATATATATTATATATATATTATATATAAATATAATAATATATATAAAATTTATTATATATATTAAATATATATTAATATATATATATTAACCGCATCACTGTCTGATTAAGAATGCTGAAGCACAAATCAAAGTTCTAAACAATGCACTAAAGAGCTCACGGCGCGCTTACGCACACGGATCCTCCGTCACAAAGACTCCTTCAGCGAAGGCGTCCCAAGTAGGCAGTGAAACTGTCGTGTTTGGTGTCGAGTTTATTTATTCACACAACAGATAATGTCGTCGTGGACAGACCTACAATATCTACCTTTGCATGTAATTTGGAAATTGAGTTAGCAAAGAGGAACATAGAAGGATTCGTTGGACAGAATGGAACTTGCAAATCGATAATACCTGCTATGTATTGACGGTAGAAATATAAATATACATAAAATTATTATAGTACAATATATAGTCTTTACTAATATATAGATATTATACTATATAATAAGAGGAATAATTTGCATTCAGTTTATTTCTATATTTTGCTTCATATAACAATAATAATTTTTTCAGCATAATTATTAACATTAGTATAATTATTATATAAATTTAACTTAAATAATATTAATAATTAATTATTGATAATGGTAATAATATAATTAAAAATAATAATAATTATTTTATTTATAAAATTTAATAATATCAATAATAGAAATTTAAATAATTGTATCAAAATTTTATAACTTGTTTAAATAATATATAATAATCATATTAAAAGAAATAACATAAGTAATATTTAACTAAATAAATAAATGATACAGTAGATGAGTAAATATATTAAAGTAAAACTATAGGTGGTTCCAGAAAATAAATATATCATATATAATAAATTCGATATTACAATATAACTATATAAATATCGAAATTAATAAATAATAAAGTAATTATAAATAAAGATAAATATAATAAAAAATGAAATAAAATATAATCATTATATTAATATAAGGTATATATATGTGAATGAAGCATGATTTTCAGAACCTTACAAAATATAAGGAAATGTTAAAGGTCTTGTAATTTTGATGTAATCATTGTTATTTTAATATAAATAAAGTGGGAAGGATGCAATTGTAATTAAAATAAAATATTGAATTAAATAATAAAGGGTACCGAATTTATAAACTAAATCTTCACTCAAACTTTCCAAAAATTGACCATTTTCTCTTCATATAATAAAAAGAATTTAAAATTAAATATATTAAAAACACTCCCACCTCTCATGTTTGTTCATTAGTTAATTATAAAATATTTCATAATTATTAAATATTTATATTATTATTAATACCTTTAATAACAGCCTTATATATTATAATTTTATATTATATATAATTAATTATTATTATTGATTATTATTGCTATATCTTCTACTTTAATCTCTATTATATTCTATATATTCTGTAATTATGCTATTCTTTGATGTATATTTGCCTAATTCATTCTATTATTATTGCTATTATTAGTCTATTATTATCTATATTTATTCCTATTGTTCTATAATGTTTGCCATTATGATGATCCGGCACTATATTATTGAAATCATTATTGAAGAATTGAGATTTTTATTGTATATATGATAGTTATTTATTATATTATTATTATATTATATTAATATTATATATTATATTATTATTAATTTTATTATTAGTATATTAATTATTATTTGAGTGAGATAAATAGAATGAGAAAGCGATAATGAAAAAAACAAACAAAATACTAAATGGTCTTTCTTAAAGTTTAAAATCATTTGCAATATCCAATTAATTGAATTTTTTCTTTTTTTCTTTCTTTCTCCTTCTTGATTCTTTTCGTAAAGTAACAATTTTGCTTTTATATCATTATTCTTTTCTTTTTCTTCATAAAAAAAAAACTTCTCTCGTCAATGTCTTATATTTTAACCATTGACTACTTCACAATTTTCACAGTAAAAAGAAGAAAATAAAGAATTTTATTATATAAAGTAAAAGAGAAAAGAAAAAAAAATAGAATAAGAATTTCTTTGAGTCCTTCAGCCACAGTAGCGAATGAGGATTTATAATATAAGTAGAGCATTATTAGTATGAGATTATATGATGTAGTAATTGATGAGAGAGAGATATTAGGAGTAGATGATATTAGATTAGTTATAGTAGGAGGATATTATATGAAGGAGGATACATGATAGACATGAGAGTTGGAGGAGGATATGTGTAGGGGAAGGAATGGATTGAGGTGATGAGGGATGAGAAGTAGGGATGATTATTAGGAGGTGAGACTATATATTATATAATATATATATATATATATAATATTAATATAAAACACATAATAATATAAGTATACAAATATATTATTTGAAATTCTACCAATATATATGAGAATATTATTTACTATATATAATTAATATAATATAATTATTATATAATATATTATTATTATTATAATTATATATTATATTATTTTGATAATATTACAAATTTTAATATATTTAATCATTATACATGGATTGTTTAAATTATAATATTATAATTTTTTTATTTTATTCTTATTATATAGCTTAAATATGTATTTTGATATTGTTGTATTCATTATTTGATTATTATTATTATTATATTGATGTATATATTTTAATTTATTATTTTTACTTAAATTAATTGATTATTTTAATATATTAATTTATTTATTATTTATATTTAATATTATTATTATTATATTATTAATTATATTATTATAATTATATATTATTATATGTTATTATTATATATAAATTTATATTATAATATTATATATTTATATTATTATATATAATAAATATATTATTAATATTATTATATTCTATATTAATATTATTATATAATATTAATTATTAATTGCTTCACTATTATTATTCTAAAATTATTATTCAGAAAGTTAATAATTATAATATATTAAGTATTTAGTATAATACCCTCATGTATATAAATAACGAAGTACTAGATTAAAATACTCAATAACTTTTCATCCCTTTAGACATTTTTTACTATTTATTTAAAAACATTATATATCTATAGTATTTATTAAAATAAACTATATATATCCAATACTCTTAATATAATAATAATATAAGATAATAAAAATAATAAATAAAATTAACTGATAATAAATATAATAATAAAATATATAATATAATAAAATAAAATTAATAATAATAAATAAATAAAATAATAATAATAAATAATAAAAAAATTAAATAATAATAATATTATATAATAATAATAATGTAGACTACTACTAATTAACAAATTAACATAATATGAAAGAGCCAATATTTAGTTATACTTAATAATATAAAATAAATAATAGTTAACCAATAATAATACTTAATAATAAATTAACTGATAAAAAAACTATTAATAATAACCCATAATAAAAACTCACAGTAAGAAAATAAAGTTTTGAAGCGATAAATAAAGAACTCTCCATAGCTAAATAATAATATAAATATAAATTTAAATAATATAATTATTAATTATAAAAATAAATTAATATAATAATGATTGATATTTGTTTCGAAAATACCTTAGGTACAGTTATATACAATGTGTATAATTTTCGCGTAATTCCTTTTATGAACTATATTAAATTGTAATAGCCGCGTGTATATATATGTATTATTAATTGAAATCTATTTATTTAATTTATTTTAACTTATATAATAAAACCTATTAGTGAATCAGATATTTTACTTACAGTTGAGAAGCTGCTCAATGAAACGACATTAGACATAATGATTTAAATTACTTCAAATACTATGGTACTACTCGAACTTCTATGACTGGAATCCAATTTTATGTGAGACAGATGAGAGTTTATTCACAATGTTAGGATTTCAGGCTATCATCAGAACAAAAATGAGAGATTACACAATATTATTTATTATAATTAATGTATTTATTATAATAATTAAAGTAGTTTTGGATTCAATTATATTATATTAATGATTCTAACAACAGAAATTATAAAAAGATGAAATGAAAAAATGCCCACATATATTATTGTAAAATAAAAGTTTTGCTATATAGTGTGTTATTCTACCATATATTCATGAAACAGATAATAATAATTCTAAATACATGAAAATGTATAATGATTTATTATATTCTAAATTTATAAATTATTTTAGCATTAAATTAATAAATGTATCTAGATTTATATAATTATATTATTTAATTATTAATAATTAATTATAATATATTATTATATTCATTATTTAATTATATTTAATGATTATTATTATAAATTATATATTTATATTATAGTATATTATTATAATAATATTAATTATATTTATATAAATTAATTATTAGATTAATTATATATATAAGTATTAATTGATATTATAATTATATTAATTTATACTTATATATTAATTTAATTATAATTTATAATATTATTTAGTATTATTATTAATATTAATTTATTACAAGAAATTTGATACAAAATGATCAAATATTTGTTATAACAATTAATATTATTTTATTATTTATTATTAAATTTATTGTACTCGGAAATTTCGATTATATTACCTTTAATTAGTATATCATTATTATCAATATTATATATATATTATATATATTAATATATATATATTTATTTATTTAATTTATTTATATTATTATTTTAATTATAATTATGATTATTATATATATATAAGTAATTATTTATTTATTATATATTATTATATTAATATATTTTATGATTTAATATTATATATATTATAAGACAGTAACCTATTTTGTTATTATCAATATTTATGATAATATTATTTAAGCCCAAAGGGTATAAGTAACTGAATTATTATTAATAATTAATTTATTATATATATTTAATTAATATTATATTATTTATTATTATTATAATTATTTATTATATTTATTTATTATTAATTTATGATTATATTTATTATAATTAATATATGATTTAATTATTTAATTTAATTTATTTATTATTATTAATTATTATATTATTAATTTAATTATGATAGTTATATTTATTATATTTATATTTTATTAATTATAAGATTATATATATATTTAATTAATAATTAATATTTTTATTATATCTGAAGAGATATTAATATATATATTTTAAATGTTGAATTACATGAAAGTTATTTATCCGCTTTAATTTTAACGTATCACGTTAAAATCATAGATGTGAGTTTCGGATACAACTAGTCATTTTATGCTATTATATGAGTGATTATTATCATAAAAAATTATAATTGCTTATTATAATTATATATATTTTTTTCCAAAGAATACGAGACTGTTTGGAACAGGAAAAAATTGATACGCGAGACTCCTCTCTGATGTGTAAAAAAATTAGATGAATAATTAGATAAACAAATAATCATTAAAACTAGTCAATAGTTATGCTTACATAATAACATTATACATAATAACCCCCAGTATTAATACTTAAACAAATAAAAATCTAATTGCATATATATGAGTTCTAGAAACTCCTACGACTTTATCATAAAGACTGAATAGATTAAATAATTCAGAGACGGATAAAGGAGTTAGAGTAATTACCTGTATTATAAGCTCCTACGTATGAAATAAACTCAACACACTTTGAGTTTAAGCAAATTGCTACTATAATAAAACGGTATTTATATAGTTATTAAACTTTCCTGATATCCTTCTCTAATATTATTATATAGATTATAAGTTGATATAATTAAAGTTAGGTAAAATGATGTAAGATGTAGTAACTAAGTAATACCTACATAACCTAAAGACGTCTCATTATTTTTTATGAGTTCTTTTACTTCTTTTGTACCCCAAGAAGATAAAATAACAATAGAATTTAGTAATTTATATAGGATGCGTAAATTTATCATACTGAATATATGACAAATTAAGTACTGGTGTGAAGCGATAGCTAAATATGGGGATAAGGTGTGGTAATTATACGGGAATTATGGATAGTCATACAGTTATGGTACTATACTAGTCTATATATATATTCAATGATGGGTGAATCCGAATACCTACGGATTCTAATCCAAATCCGTGTGTGTTTGAATGTTCTCGAATCTGATCCGTAATCCATTGTGTTGTGAAAATTCGTTCGAAAGAATGGATCATTGATGGACCTAAATTGTCCGAATATATGAGTTATCAAGCAAGTCTCTCAACATCAGTTAAGTCAGATCCGTGAGATCCATAGCGTTTCTTAAGACATCTTCCTGGATTATTTTGTTACAATATGTAATTAAAATACTCACCAATCATATTCAGTTTATGACCAGTTCTCTTCAAATAATATATATAGGATTCTATTACATATATCAATCAAGTTTTTTTCCATTTTGTTTTTTTATTTCACTTTTTCTCATCTACAAACTAGACTACTTCTAATACATAAATTTCGTTAACAACTGTACAAACGGACGTCTGTATTAAGTTTACCCCTTAATTTCAACCCCTTAATATAATAATAACTTTCCTTGTGTTAATGCTAAGTAGTTGTGAGTTGTATTTTGCTAACAATTTTCTCTTTGTACTTGCTACATCGTAATATGAAGGTTATTTAGTTTTTGATTAGCAAGTTCCTATTTGAACTTTCATAAGCTGTACTAGATGAAAAAAATATGATAATAATAAATAATAAATAATATAATTTCATTAAAAAAAAAAAAAAGTAATAAAATAAATTAATTATAATAATAATTAAATTAATAATAATTAAATATATAAATAATTATATAAATTATATATATTATTAATACCGTTAATATTACAAGAAACTTAGTATAAGTAATATTATGAGATTTAATTAAATAATTATTCTGAATATATTAATTAGATTAATATATAAATTAATAATAATAATATAATAATTATAATTTTTATGCTAATGATTATTAAACAATAATAAAGAAATTAATAATAATAATAAAAAACAATAATATAAAAAATCAGATAAATAATCAAATAATAATTCCATTTATTTTTTATTATTATATAATATAATTTCAAATTTAATCATATATTAAATAATTATAATATAATATAACAATAATATAATATTAATAACTAAATTATTTTATATACATAATTATAATAATTATAATTAATAATGTAATAATCATTAACAAATAATCATAAAGATTGATATAATTTATTAATATAGCTAAATATAACAGTAAAATAAAATCAAATATTAAATTAATTTAATATTTAAATATAATAATTAAAATAAAATAAAAAAATTATTTTAAAAAAAAATTATTAAAGTAATACTTTATATAATAATTATAGTTAGACTAATATAACTAATAATAATAAGTAAATATTTATATAAAAATAATAGATGAACATTAATTAATAATACTCAAGTTAATAATATAGATATATTAATTTATTAATATATATCTATAATTAATTAAAAATATAAAGATTTTAAATTATCTAATATTTCTTATGTGTAAAGTATAGATATAGCAATATATGTTATTAATGAAAAAATGAGATGGAAAACCAAAGCATCTATAGAAACTCGTATTATCTCCCTTATTATACTTAAATAACCCTTTCTTGGCTTTATAAGGCAACTATATGTATAACGTTATTAGTGAACCTGAAGCGTATGTATACGAGCGCAGGAAAGCGGTTGGTGGTGTACTTAGGGTAGTGAGGAATGATTAGATTAGTGATATAAGAGGTAATATAGCGTGGTACGTATAGAATCGTTATTAATATCGAAAGAGAATTGAGGGGTGACGTTAGATAAGATTAATTAGAAAAAGTATAAATTTGGTCAAACTAATAATGCAGAAACTCGAGAGACTGTTTTCTACTAAAAAAAATGTAGAGTCAATTCTATTATAAAAAAAGTTTAAAGTTAGATTAACTAATAACTTAACAGATATGAGAGCATAAGTTTTATTTAGGATCTGACTTCGGCCATATATTAGACAAAGAAATGAGGGAGAGTACCCGCAGAGCACGAGCAATTTAATAGTATCTATAAGATTAGGCGATTTATACTATACATATTTCTCTATAGATCACTTAGTGTTTGTGTTTTCACTTAGCACACATGTTCTTAGCAGAGGGGCAAGAAAAAAAAGGAATAACGTCTTTTTCCTTTTGTTGTGTGTTGTATAGAACTTTAGCCAAGTGAATAGATTAGGATCAGTTCAAAATGCAATACAATTGGATTTCTTAGAGCACCCTCTCGTCCGCACAGGCAGCTTTCCTAGTGATTTGTAGCTGGTCGGTTAGAGGTAAGTTGGGTGAAGGAGGTGATGCGAGATATGGAGGTGGCGTGGTATTACTTGTAGAAAAGACTCGCTGTAAGTTTACTCTGTGAGTTATTTTATTGTAGTGTACATGCAAGTTAACCAGCGTTTTGTATAGTGCTCGACATCCTGTTAAGAAACAGAAATAGGGATCATCGCTCACAAATTACAATCTACCGAGAATTTACAGAGGTACGAAAAATAATACGTTGGGTTAAAAGACCTTAACACAAACATACCGATATACTGGAGCGATGACCAGTATGTGATGTAAAATGATGAAAGTATAATTCCGAAATTCAGATATCAAGAACAACAATGGCATCCAGCGATCCTCCTCGACGGATGGACTCTTACGAGAGAATAAACCGAAAATACCGAGTCCGAGATGGAGAAGATACGTGCGGGGCGGTATTCGAGCTTTCACGCGTGGTCACTTACAGTGAGGAAAGGAACATAGACAACATAGATTTAAAGGAGTAGGAAGGATGCGATAGAGCAGCATAGAATAAGTTGCGCAGAACAAAGCGTATAGGTGATACAGAATTGTGGAACCATACTCACACCCACCCCTACAATTAATCTAGGATTACCAGGGGTACTAAAGTTAGTGCAAATTTAGATAAAAGCTCATGTGTGACGCTAGGTAAAGGAGTAGCTTAGTATAGGTATAGGATATATTATATGTATGTAGCTTGGAGATACCAAAAGGAAATATGAAGATCCCGTAAAAGGATAGTTAGAATATATATATTGTATAAACTAGTAATATAAGAACGTAATTACACACTAATAAAAGGATTGTTAATGTAGCTATGTCACCTGGTAATGTATCTACAAGCCATGAGAGGACAATAATAGATTTTCTTTTAAAAAAAGACAATAATTATGATGACGGTGTCTTCTTGATTTAGATGAAATTTGTTCGCGCGGTGAAGAAGAAGAGCGCAAAGAAAGGTTTTTGTCTATTAATTTGATTTACCCTTACAAGAATATCCATATTATCTACACATTATTTTCATTAGATGGTTATAGATATATATATTCATACAACTACAGTTTAGGAAGGATTGATGAAGTTGTATAAGATTTAAATGACAACAAGACCAAAATGAGACATATTATATATATAACCTCGGAGAACAAAAAAAAAAAATATCACTATAAAAAAAAATAATACTCTTATATACACTCTCTACTCAGATTAAACAGGTATTTTAGAGTGATAATGTGGATAAAGTTAAAGGACACATAATTGACTTAATAAATAATATTATAGTCTAGAGCTAAAATGATATAATAGCAGTATATGTATAATAGATCAAAATCAAGTTTTCTTTGTGTAAATAAATATAATCAGAATAAGTAATAATTGGTTTATAGATATATATTTAAAAATATAAAAGTAAATAAAATAAGAGGGGTATGGGGGCACATAATAGTAGAGGACAGTATGATTTCGATAACCATAATATATATATATATAAATAATAGTGTTAACAATTCAGTAGAGTATTAAGTAATAAAGTAATGTAAATGATTATAACATAATAAGAAATTTTTAAGGTAAGGCTAAATTGAGTGTCTATAGTCATATGAAGCGTCGCATGACTCTCTCTTAGGCACAGAAGGTATCGACCTTATAGAGTCACTTATAATGGATGAGTAATCATGAGCTCAACAGGATTATTTGTCATGTCGTCTTCAAATCCTTCCTAATACTTTCCAGACACTGTCTGACGGTCTGTCATTTGTTCATATGTATTATTCCTAGTGCATTTATCTCTCTTTATTTCTCACATACATAGCACTATGTAAGAAGAAAATCTTCGTTATGAAGAAAATGCACCATTAAATATCATATCATCCATAACGACTGGGTGAAACTTTGTGCTGACATTATTTTGACTATTTCTTTTTGTTGAGGTTTCAACTGGTCATTACTGCTTACATTATTGAACCTTCACCCCCTTTCTCTACTGCTTGCTATCTCTGCTCCTGAGCCTATACACACTTTCTGCTTTCTACATCCTTCTCTCTCATCAGTCTCTACACTGCTCTCCCTCCATCATCATTTGCAGTTCTTTCCCTTTTCTTTCCCGTCTGTACTTTTACTCTAGGACGGTTCTAGATTTTAGACCCTCCAGTATTCAGTTTAACTTGATTAAAATGTTATTTCTTCACTCCTCTGAACTTACACATAGATCGGGCCGGTTCGCGAGCTCTCTCTCAGTACTAAAAGTTGTCCTCTCAGCTCAGTCCTCTCAAGTTAAACCTCTGTCGCTTGCTACGCGTTCGTCTCTGCTCCGTTCCTTGCAACACCTCTTTCTCTCCTCTCACTTTCGCCTTCTCATATTCTTCCGCCTTTTCGCCGTTAGCCATTCCCTCCTTCGAAGGGTGTCATTTATTCATCGTTGTGCTGAAGACTGCGACCCCGGAAAAACAGTCAACAATCCCAATTATCGTTCGCTGCGATCGCCTTATAATATCTGTTTCTTCAATAGCTTGCTCGACTTCTCTTTTTAACTATGGATCATTTAGATAACATGTTAATCCTTCTAATCTCTATCTCTAGTTGGCCAGTATGGCTTTTTGTTACGGACCGCGCTTTCTACTGATGATGATCTTACTTCCTTTTCCTTTGACAATTGGCTCTTCTATTTTTTCCGCATTTCGATAACTCCATTTCTGTTGTGATCCTAGCATATCGATATGGCTTTCGACTAACTGCTTGGACTATCACAAGCTTTAATTCCTCGTACATTTTAATTGCTGTCATACATTTATCCTCGCTCTCTTTAACTTCTCTTTACTTCGTTCAGTCAATTCTCATTCTCGACTACTCATTTTATGATCTGCCCACGTATTATATCTTAAATCTATCCATAGTGGTGTTCCTCAGCATCTTTTTTCTATTACAAACTCTTCTTTTCTATTTTGGACCTGCTTTCAATGATCTATCTCGTTCTGTACCGCAGTCGGTTCCACGTCCACCTTAGGCTGTACTCCACTACTCCATCATTTCACTTTCTCCAATTTTTGACAGACGACATTAGTTCTGAACATAAATTAAAATGCTAAATTAGATCGTAGGGTAGCCTCTCTAGCAAAAGACTTCTGATATTTCCTCTTACCGATAGTTTGCTAAAGAAAACCTAGTTGTTTTCAATCCTTCAACTAACTCATTGCTTTTTGACGTTAGCTCGTATGACACATCTTTCACACAACTATAATTCTTCTTTGGAAATACTACTCCTAACCTTCCCTCGCATGTTTTCATCGCTCTACTGCCTCTCACAGTAATCTTCTCTCGCTTTTTCTATGATCTTTCTCTAGACGCACATTCTCACTCATGTCCTCTCTCTAGCAAAGCTTTCTACTCGACTTTGGGTTCTCCCTACTGCCCTTTAGGAACTCCATTGCTCAGGTCCACCCCCCACTCTACGTTCAGCTTTTCACGGCCATGGTTGTGTTTCTCCCGCCTTCTCTCATCTGTCGATCACATAGCTCGGTTGTCCGCTCAAGCACTCGATGTCTCGGCTCCTCCGTCTCTCCGCTAATCAGCGGCGCGATTCTTCCGTCGTGTGTCTTGTCGTACCTCGCTAATCTCCTTCAAACTCTCCGCGCGCTGCCATTCCATATAGCTCGTCTCAATCTCCTCTTCGGCACTAGTGTATGCATCCACTCTCCATTAAAAATATATATTTCTAAATTATTATTTAGATTTAAATTGAATACTTATTGAATTTCACAGATTTTACTACCATGACGAAATTAATATTAATGATAATCTTCTTATTAAGGATGAGAAGTTCCTTAGCGGACTCGCATTTCAATACAGTTTTCAAACTTCTATTCTCTTCAAACTACTCAATAACACCCAGAAGTTTGAAGACTGCTAGAATGTCTCAAGAACTTACATATATGTAGCTTACACTTGAAAAGTTTGTGGAAAACACCACACACATATTGTCTTAATAATTAGCCCTTGAAAAATTAATAAAAAGTATATATATATATATATATATACTATATATAGTATTATATATATATATAAAAATAAAGGATAAGATAATGTTTATTGATTATAAAGAAATAAAATAAATGAATTAGATTATATTATATATGAATATAATATTTATAATATATATATAAAATATTATAATAATAATATATAAGATATATAATATATATCATACTAAAATTTTCCTTTCAGATTTTCTATACTGCTCTAAGAGTATTTTCTATCACTTTCATAGACCTAATTTGGACCTTATAATGGGACTGGGCCCTGAGTAATAAATAAT
The DNA here is from genome assembly GCA_015478945.1 of Trachelipus rathkii. Lineage (NCBI taxonomy): Eukaryota > Metazoa > Arthropoda > Malacostraca > Isopoda > Trachelipodidae > Trachelipus > Trachelipus rathkii. The sequence continues at coordinate 9,167 of JABUQX010073899.1, read as the reverse complement.
TATAGTGAGGAATGTCTCAAAAGGAGCTTATGATTCAGAGTGTAGTAGGACCCTTAAGTCGTATATAAGACGGTATATATATATATATTATATATAGATATATATTATATATTATAATATAGTAAGTATAGTATATATTAATATATAATGGACAAAATAATAAATCATTACTATTAACAAAATATCACAGAATATTCAAAATCTGAAATTATGAAAAAATATAAATGAAAAATGTGCATGCGAAGTTAATTTTGTAATATATAAAATGTTTGGGAAAAATAAACTGTTTAAGAATTCTCTCTCTCAAAAATAAAACAATTTGAAACTGAATCCCTAAAAATGCTTTTATTAACTATTTAAACATCCTTGATAGCAATTATTCTATGTCAAGAGTATATAAATAATTAAAACATTCATAGAGAAATAGTTTGAGTTTATGTTAATCGCGTTTCTTGATGGGGGGGCGTTGATAAAAGCAGATAATAACGCTCCGGGTTGCCAATGGATTTGAGGAGTTAACAATGTCTATTCGTTCGTGCAGATTTATATTGTAAAAGATTCGAGTTAAAAATAATATAATAGGGAAAAATACGGTATTAAGAAGGCTAATTGCTGATTTTAATTTAGAGAACTCTTTATTGAAAAAGCAAGAAAAAAAAAACAAATATTTATTTTTTAGTTTAAACTAAAAAACATGAGTATTAAACAATTTATAAAAGGATTTTAAACCAAACCACCTCTGCTCTTACATGAGAGTAATATAGATAGATATAAGATTAATATATAGAATATTAAATATATTAAGAAATTATAGTTAGTAGTAGAGCTTTTTTTAATAGTAGAGTAGATGAATAAGATAGATAGATAGATATGAAGATAATAATATATATATATATAGTAAATATATATAGTAATATAATCGACGAGAGAGCGTGGGTATAATATATAAATTATTCGCTACGTCGATGCTAAGTGAATCTGGGTGGCCAGCGATTAAAAGTCATTATGGTACCACAGTCGCTTTGAGTGATATATACACCTCTTAGATAAGCAGAGAACGAAGAACGCAGTAGGTCAGTTATCTACAGTTAAGAAATCTTAGTATATATATAGTACGCAGGCTTCCTAAGGATACTCAAATGAATAATAAGGTAATAGAACTCACAATAAAGTCTAAAGTAATGAATCAAGTAAGAAATGCCACGACCCGTGGAATGGTAGATGCTATTAGTGCACGATTCCGGATTGAGTAATGAGTTACATGTAAGATCAACATCTAGGGAAGAGTTATCTAATACTAGGCTTAATACTAGCTACGAAGTAAGGTAGTAAGCAGAGCTATTTAACCTACAACTATATGTATTATACTGAGTAAGTTATGCAGGCTGTGCGAAGTGTAAGGTTAGCATGCCAGCACTCTAAAATTGATACATTTTCGGCAACGCTGTCTTGTTCTCTTCAGTCATTTGTTTGAAAGTTGTGACCGTCAAGGCCAAACTTATAGCCGATGATATAGACCCAACTAATAGAGTAATAATTCTTTTAGACAACATCTGTAATAAGACCAGGCACACGAATCATTAAACACTGTTTCTTTAGAAAAAAAAAAAAAGTAACTCGATTGGTTACATCTTCGTAATAAGTTTGACTCACAATATATAATCTACAAAAAGAACCTAAAGAGAAACAAAAGTGGGTATACGTCGTATAAAAAAAAGTATGTAGAAAACAAATCTTGAACTTAACCGTCTGTTAATGATTCTAGCGCTACATGGGAAATAAATCACGATTAGATAATATAGTGAGGAGTTAAGTAGCACGATGTTATTCAATCGACTGACACTGTAAATAATTGATTATTTAATCTGAAAAAGATTATATATGAGGTTAATATGTGGATGGAAACGGAACAAGCGTGGATTAGTGAATAGTTACTCTAAAGCAGAATAGCCTTTCAAAATGGGGGAAAAAAATAACATAAGAAAAATAAAATAATATAAGTACAAGTAAAAGACATACATGGGTATTTAATTAACGGAGCAAATAAGTGATAATGTAAGGATATATGCGTTAAGAGAGATACATCAATTATTAACTAGCATAAGGCCCTCGTCGAGCACGCGAGCAAACTAAAGGTAAAGATCCAACACAAATAGTGAAAATTATATATATTTGAGATATTGATATATATAGAATATGATATAGTTTAGTATATTAGATATATTATAAGTAATTTAGAGAAATTGATCTTATATATATTAATAAGTTATTAATAAGTAAATAGACAGGAATTTTTGCAAAAATTAATACGTACTTTGTCATATCACTTCTATATATAAAATTTAAAAGATAACTGTGATCGCACAGATACTAAAACCACGTTCCACCCTGCTGACTCTCGCCAGCTGTCTATAACAAAGCATAGTATATCATACTGATAACGTATTTTAACGCCATTCATTCATAACTTCTATAAGATTGAATTAAAAAAAATAATTTATTAATTTTTTATACAACAATTATTTCAAATATAAATATAAAATTAAAGTAATATTATATATTATATATATTAAAAACTGTTCTTGTCACTTTAATATGAAATATTTGGGTTATATATAATTAATTGCAAGCTATTTATATTAAGTATAGTACGTATAGTAATAAACACATCTTAAAGTACGACATTAGTGGAATAGAAGAAAATATTCGTTAATATCTTGCATTATAGAAATATGTCGATGATACATGCGTATATTTTGTAGTGATAGAAAATTATTCTCAGAATTTCTCAACTATGACTGTATATTTTAATTCAAATTTTCTTTATAAAAATTTTAAGAGTATATCTAATATGCATACATATATCATTATAATAGATTTTCTAAGATTTGGTAATATTGAGCTTTATATATATTATATATATATATATATATTATATAGTATATTATATGTGACTATTAAACTAACGCTCTTGATCAGGTATATAAGAAAAAATACTAATAATAAGAAATTATATTAGCAACATGTGTATTTAACATGATACGACATGCTGGATAAGTTTATCTTACGTTGTACTCATAATCATAAAATCTCATTAGTATAATATTAATCCAGTTGCTAAGTCATTCCAAAAATGTGGAAATAATATTATTTCTATATATATATAGTTGTGAAAAATTAGCTTTCTGAACCATGCAGCACTATCGCAAAAATTAATTTAAAGCAGTTGTTCTCACTAAGATAGAGTTTGGATATAGAAGGAGTTCGAATAGGAGAGGAGAATAATAATAAATTTATAAAGTATTATATATATATAGTAATAAGAATAAATGATATATAACAATTGTATCTCTGTGTTAATAAAGTATCAAAAGTATTAAGTTATATATTAGTCGATATATAATAGTGAGTATGAGTAAATCGGGATCTCAATAGCCGAGTCTTACACATAAGCTATACCTATTGACTCTATATAGTGATAAATAATAAGTATTAGCGTCATAAGTTATATAATATATATAACAAGTTAGCTAGGAGTAGCCCTATACCACGGTATTATCTGACTCTCTATTCTATAATATATATAGTTTATAGTATATATGTCGTAGATATTTAGTACTTATATTGAGTTAAAATAGTCTTCTATCTCTTGTGACGTATTATAAAATATATAATTGTATTTACACCGTTTTAATTTTCAACATATAGTTGTAACAAATAAAAATTATAATAATACGAGTTCTCCTCACTCCCATATTCTAACTGCTCGCGCCGCATCAATCTGGGTGTTGTTTTGGTATTCTCCGTCGATCTCTCACTACTAGAAAGTGAGTGAGATGCGGTGTAGAATTAAGAATAATATCTAACCCCTTTGTTGTTGCAAAAAGATGTTTATTGATAATCTGATATTTGACTAGCTTATATTTGAAACTCTCAATATTAGAATGGAGATAAAGACTCTACTAAATACAACTTTTTAATCGTAAGTCCAATTCCATGAAAGATCATATACCACTTAGGTCATACTTTTCCGTATTAATGGATGTTCCTCTCACCCAAGACACACGTGATCTAATTTTTGCAACCACCAAGCATTTAAAAATGGTGCATTAAGCACCGCACCGCACTATTCTACCATTATAGCTATAAGCATCTTCGCTTACCTCTGTTAATCACTTTGCATCACTTTCGGCTTTCGCATCACACCTTCATATTTTTTGAAGAGCATTGCACCGCACCCAGTTACACTTAGAAATGCTTCGGTGTATTAACGCCCTACTGCGCCAAGAACTGACAGTAGGGGCACCCACTATTGTAACTCGGCACACGAACCGCAACCTGGTTATCGTCGAGTCCGTCTATACCCCACTTCGATTTAGGATACTTGTGGGCATGAGAATGAGTTTCCGTCACGACTTACGTACCATGTACGCTAGTTAGCTCATTACTAAGCCTGAAATATTTAAGTACTCACGAATAACCACCACCATTATATGCAAAGTTCTCTCCTTCTATTGCATATTCAATCTTTTCATACATATATTTTTTGTATTTGGATATTCTATATTTATCCAATTAAAATTGAGAAGCCTTAATCAATCAAAAATTGGTATCATTAAAAAGAGTCCGGAGGAGAGAGGCCTATCAACCCTGACCTGGCACGGCTCTGAGATTATTTTTATATGCTTTCGCTATGTACCAATATGGAAACTTAATTTATAGAGTAAGGTCAAGAAAATGATAAGCGGTATATATATCATTAATACTATAATAAGATTATATAGACTAAGGTAGAGATTCACCTAATAAATTCGTGCCTAATTATGAAGACTAAAAGGATTGATCCTATTGAAAATAACCAATATTTTCCAATTGGGGAGAGAGTAGCCTTTTCTTGTGAAAAATTCTTACTATTAGGATTTCCATGAGCAAAATTCTATGCTTCTAGGACAAGCAGTAAGACAGACGAGTTCCAGTCCTTTTAGTACTATAACTATGGCTATAGAAGTAGTACAGCGTAACAACCATGTCATACAACGTTTGTTTTGATAAAAAAATGATAAGTGACGTATATATCTCAGGGAAAATGAATAAGATCGAAAAATCGAGTACGACAGTATTGGCCATTTTCAAGCGGTAATAATTTTATATAAGCACAAGAGCAGACATTCGAACACTATAAACTGAAATAACTAATAATATTAATACCAAGAATATAGTAAGACTTAGCTACTAGAGCAATACTGCATCAGTGCTGAAATATCACGACCTTCATAGGTCGGGAAGGTACAGAAATATGATAGCAACATTCATGTTGTTTATACAATCGTGCTAACCTTTATATTCTGATCTTTAAAAAGAAAAAAAAAAAAAAAAATGTAGTAGCAAAAGTAGGGTCTCAAAGGCATAAAAAGGCACAGAAACTACAATTTTCCACTTATACATAGGTAGAAAAAAACTGATAGAAAATATCAGGATACATTAAATATAGGGTAAGTGATAGAGAGAATAGAATAAATACTCAGAGACCTTCTTCCAATTAAAAGTGAGCGAGATGTACCTTGATCTGTCTTTAGAGTCTGTAGATTTATCGTTCACCTTCAGGAGTTTCATCGGGTTATGCAATGAGAGACTTTAAGAAAACCTTGGTACTTACCAGCATGTAGAATAGGATATACATATCATTAGATAGTAACCATACGTCGCAGATTCTCTCATAAGCAATAACGCTAGAGATATGACCCACTATGACTATTTCTATAGCCCATGGTATATTTTGTATCTACTTTTTATTTTGGTAAATATTTGTAATGAGTGGACAAACCTCTCTGCTCTACAAGGATAATCTTCTTCAAGCAACGTTTCTGCACTGAATAATTTGCCATAGAATCGATCAACAAGGTCGCGACTTTAGTTACCTCCGCTCTCTTTATTCTTAGTTTCTGCCGAGAATCCTTCGCGGCATCCTTATCTTGTCTTTAGTATGCGTGTTCCCCGTCTTCTACCATAGACGGATTCGCTTGGAGGAAATGTGAAAAGGAATTTAATTTGCAACCAGTTCCTTATGATTACGGTTCATTCTTCTAATTGACCTATGGTTGAGTATTTAATTAGTTATTTTAGGTCGAATATAATTAATAATGTACCTTACAATAAATAAAATATATAATTATAAATATTATATATTATATCTAAATATATTTAAATATATATAAATATATAATAATATATTTCTATATTATATATATATCACTTGTTCTCCCTGGCCATCTACCCTACCTTGAGTACTCGTGCCTTCATCTATGACGCCACGCCGTTTCTCTCATAGTTAATATTTTGTTATATTATTAACAAGATATATTACTATATTTTTAAAAGTCATACTTGAAAAATTATATACTTTTTTTTTATATAGATATACGTTATATAAGGTTTGCATACTTCAACATAGTACAGGGTATAAATGATACGGGAGGAGATACAGAATATTATACTAGTCTAAAAGTTTATAATATATGGTTTACCAAAAATCTCATACTCAAACACTATAATACATATAAAACAAGGAACTATGAAGAAAAAACCATTTAAAACATGATCAACTCTTATGTATGAATACCAAAGTTTTTTATAACAAATGAAAGGGGTTTACGTTCCGAGACTTAAAACTATCTAATGTTAGTAAACTTAGGGTCACGTAAAAAAGAAGACTTTTAATTGACAAAAATGTTATTTAGGAAAAGGAGTTAACTTTACCTGCTGTTTATATATTAATATATAAATATATTATAAATAGTATAATATTATATTATATATACATATATTATTCATAATAATATATTATAATCAATACATACAAATATATTATCATTGTTAATATCAACTTACCTTTTCATGGAGGCAAATATACTTCAAAAAGGTTAATATACCAAAAACGTTATAACTTTATTATACATCGCTTTTGAAAATCTCCATTATTTCCTCATATTCCACATACGAATATACAATTAAAAAACTTAATAATCATCATATAAAACCGTTCACTTGTAAGCAATTGTTAGTGCTGATAGGGTATTGGGGTTATTTTAACGATTATGCTTCTATATCAACATAAGTTATCATGAAAACTAGGTTATTTAAAAATAGCAAAAATACACTTTTGACTTTGCTGAAAAATCCATACATATATTTATGCACATATATTTAGATAAATTATATAAATATTATAAGTTTAAAAACACAACAAATACTATTAATAAATAACCCTTATATAGTATATAGAAGTAAATCATTATAGTTATAGATAAAAATATAATGTTATCAGTATAAAGTAAAGAAATACTTCAACCAATAATGATTTATAGATTGAGAAAACATAAAAACGCCAAATTAGAAAGCACCATAAGTACAAGTACTGCAAACGGTAGACTAGTTAGGCTATATCATATCATATAGATATCTGAGGAATAATACCTTGCTGACTGATAGGAGGCTATATGAGACAATCGTATATTACTACTGAATATACTTATTGTAGATTTAATAAGATAAAATATAATATATCTACTACTCTAAAGAAATGACGGATCTTATAGCGAAAGTGTAAGAAAGGATTTTAGGAAATATATAGAATGATATATTGTATAAGTTATGGTTAAAATCAAGAGCAAAGTCAGATAATGGACAAGAATAATTACTTTATAATTTCTAATAGATAGTAATAATAATAAGAATAACGATGACGTTGTTTATCTTATCTGGAGTAGAAGATACGTATAGTATTAGAATGCACATAACCCACAGTGCATGGAGACCACAACAACATTAATGACCAAATACTAATTCAGAATCATGTCTCACATTTATTTCGTTGTATATATCAATCCATAAATTATATTAATTATGCCTAAAGAATAACTATACATATATAGTAATTCATATATTACATACGTTATATCATAGAATACATAATAATTATGTAAATATTATATTATATATATATATATATATAAGATTAATTATATATATGTAATATTTCATTATATATATAATATATATTATTATTTTTTTAGATATTATACTATATATATATAATAATAGATAAATAACCTTACTTGAGTTATATCGAACGTATATACTTTAAAATTACTGTATACTCGAAATTAAGATTTATTATTCATAAGTTTGGGTAATATTAAATTCTATATAATATATATCAAATAGAAAAAAAGTATAAAATAAATCTGGATTAAATACAATTGACTTAGATTAGTATCTTCAAAATTGCATCTTCATTTGAGTGGAATTTGATAAGCTCTTTAATATACAAAAATTAATTATGATATAATTATAATATAAGAATAAACTAATATTTTGCCAAAAAATATTGACCTAGATTTTTTACTTAATTATCTTGATACCAATAATCTATGAACGGACACGTCTAATCTCGAAAGTGTGGAAGCTGATAACGATATGAATAGGTTTAAAAGCATGAAGTTGTAGTTAGTCAATGGATATTAGTGGAATAATTATTAGTTGATCAATAAAATATAAATGTTACTATAGGACACCCGCCGCCTCTGAATAGGGTCTCTGACCCCGACGTTTGGATACAATGAAATTTTGAATGGAATAACTTATATCATATTATAATCATGTGTTGGGTTCTATCTAACTAAAGAAGCTGGTTCATTTTGAGCTTTATGCCATGAAAAAGAATTTGAGATGTATTTGCTGTGATTACAATATGAAGAGATTTAACATTGCATCTTCATATATAAGTCGGAAGCGTATAAGAAATGGGCAGCATAAATTCACACATAAAATGATCAGTTAGTGTTACTGTCATACAGTAAGAGGTCAGAATATGGACCTATTATTGCTTCATGCCTATTATAGTATTAATAGATTCCATATTCATAATATACATAGATAAATAGATGATGGATGTGGGTGATCAAGATATAAGAGCTTGTCTAGATATAACTCGACTCTCATACTATAGATCGCAAGGATAAGTGTTTGAAAGCCAAGATTCAAGAGTAAAGTAAGCTGCAGGAGTCCGGATTTTATGCATGGTTAGTCGGCAGCCTAGATGGCCGATACTAGTCAGGTGAAGAAGAAGTTAATAGCAGATATAAGCATAAAGTCAATATTAAAGCATA
>JABUQX010073898.1:0-47968 GCA_015478945.1 Trachelipus rathkii | reverse complement strand
TATATAATATAAATTATAATAATATATAACTATAACACAGGGATACATATATATATATATTATAAAATCTTTCTTTCACCTATGAAGAGGGGAATTGGCGGCATGGAAGTACATTTAGCTGAATCAGTGCGGCGCATAACACAAAAAAAAAGGGTAGGGAAACCACTGCCTAGAACAACTCTCTAAGAAAGAACTCCCCTTTTGGTGACATTGTATTTGACAGGCATCGCCGATTATTCTTGGGTGGGAGCTGGTATCGTTTTCTCGATTCATCCCTTGATAGGCTTCGGATTTCCCTTGCAGACGTTATATTAACCTTGGCGACTCTATCCTGTTAAATGTGAGGTTCCTCGTGCTCTACAGATATTTCTTTATATATTTCATATGGGAAAATAGGTCCTGTAGAGGAAGATGATCCTTTTTTGTCTGATCTCTCCAATTTCTTAATTATGACCTTGAGGGCAGCACTTTGCTGGAGGTACTGCGACTGGGCTCTTCAGGGGGCTCTTCCGGGGTCCCCCCCCCTTTCCAACGACGCTGCGTCAACTGATTAAGTACAGGGCCCTCTTCCCTTCTATAATTGGTGGACTTAGTCATGTTATCTACCGGTGACTCTAGTATGTATTTTTCTCAGTACGGACGTGCTTCACTGCTGCATACAGGTCATGTTCGGTACCTTGTAAATTCCACCAACGCTGTCAAGTATGTCTTTGGGACATGTCAACGATAATTGTGATCCAATGATCTCTTATTGTTATTTTTTAAGGAGCCCCACCGCTATCTAAATTCACATAAATCCTATTTATTTTGTGAGTTTATATTCATATCTGTAACGTGATTACTCCGTGAAACTCCTGATGGCAATTGGTGGGAAATTATTCATCGTAATATAGAATGCTTTACGTGAACCTGAATCCTCGTAACTCGTGCCGCCCCTTCCCATCGACAATGTCCACCCTCCATTTCCTTTATGTCCCTCCACGATAGGTCTCCTGCCTCCTTTCCAGTCAGTTAGCTGGTGTGTTCTCGACCCCAGTACCTCCCTCGATGGGTCGCAGACATGCTCTCTTTTCCTTCCCAGTAGCGGTCCCACCTGTTGGCGCTGTCTTCCTCACGTGGGGGACCTCCCCCTCGGGTTCGTCCATCTTTCCTCTAGTCTCTTTTTATGTGTTCACTCTGCACCTGACTCGTCCCCAATGTTCCCTATTTGTGCCTAGATGTTTCGGGAAATTATCCCATATTTGGTACCTGTGATGGCTCCCTTGTTGTGAAATGGTCCGCTAGCAATCACCTATTTCATCTCCTCATCCTACAGAATGTAGGTCGTCCTTCTTGCTTCCTTGATGGTCCTCCATGTATTTTTCGAAAGTTTCTTGCGGTCTTACAGGTTGAGTGGTTCTCTTCTATCGGCACTTTTTGTATTTCTCAATCTCATGTCTCTTGTTTTCTTCTATGCCTTTTTCCACAATGGCCTTCCCTAATCTTGTATTGTGGGTTTCGTCGTTTCTCCTGGCACTTATCCGCTACTCTTTATTCCGGTTGTTGGCTGGGGTCCTTCCGTCAGGTTCTGTTGGTGATTGATCTAGGGGGTCTTTGCTACTTCGTTATCTCGTTGTTAGGTGGTTGGGGAAATGTGGAGAATTCTAGTTTTCTTTAAGTTCCTTAAACTAAAGGTATTCGCAAAAAACTGCATATGGAATACCAAGGGAATCCACAACATGTTCGTGAATTTTTTTTAATTTAGACTCTTTGGAATCTTTGCGGGATTAGTGTTATTATTATAATCTATTATATATATTGGGAATAATTAAAGTGTAAAGGGCTATTTATATTTATATTAATTAAATAATATTTTGAATAGATTAACATGATTATTTTATTATTTATATTATTGTATTATTTGTCAGATTATTATCGCATTATGCCGGGATCAAATCCATTAAATTATGTATTGAATTATTCTATGGTAATGTGGATCGGATGGTGGATTAATTAGTATTATTATAATTATTATTGAGGTACGTATTGATCAGTATGATTATTATATATAATTATTGGGTAGGGTGAGGGAAGTGTGGAGGTGGGATTATGATTATTTGTGATGTGATTGTGGGGCGGAGGTGGTTGGAGGTGATTACTTATTGGGCTTAGAGGAGACCTGCAGCTCCCATTGCAGCCCTCAACTACTTCACATAAGTTAACAAGTCTAGTTTAAGTCAAAGATAGATTCGAATTATTGTTAGTTATATATATTTTAAATATTCACAATTTGCGGTTTGATACTTTTTCTAAAGGAGACCAACAAATAATTTATTTTTATTTTTTCTCATACTATTTATTTTTAGTCAGTTCAGCTGTGATTTCATATAAAATCTCTTATAAATTTGGTATAGTAATTGACATTAATATACCCAATATTAGTTAAAAAGTTTAATTGTAAATATTGTTATTCCCTATAACTAAGAGAGAGGAAAAACTAGCGGTTTTTGTAAACTTGATGTCAATTCGTTGTCTAGGGAATATGGTTTATTTTGGAGAAGTAATTGCAAGGCTGTAGTAATGTGATATGTAAATTTGATAGGATTGTATTTGAGTGAGAAAGGTGAGAATTGTTAGAAAAAAAAGTTAGTAGGGAAAAAGAAGCTTGGAGAAGTGGATATAGGGTAATAAGCAGATAGCTAAGGTGGTGGTCCGAGGAGCTTAGAGGAGTGAAGAGGTTTTGCATTGTAAGACGTAGTGGCTTAATAAGGTGTTTGCATTATAGGGATTGGAGAGTTGATAATAAATAAAAATAAGCAAGATAAGATCTCGGAAAAGCAGCAGCACCTTTGACCTGCAAAAAAGTAACAGATAGTCACTTCTCCAGATAGGTGAGAGGGATGAAGGAAAAGCCTATTATAATGAGTTGAGTTTCAAATGGAAGGCTGAATCATGATATATTTGGAGAATACGTACTGATACGATACTAGATAGGACTATTTCAAAATATGGATTGAAAGAACATATGCAGTACTATTATTAATCTCAGGATGCAAGAGTATGAGAATTTTGGATTTAGAATTTATCAAATATATCTTTTCAAATAGTGATTTGAAATATGTGGGTATAAATGATATAGAACATAGAAGTTAAAGTCCAGAAAGAAATTAATACCATAAATTAATTAGGATTATACGAGTTATTCAGAAGTATGATAGGCTAGTGGATAAGAAAGGTGCATGATTTGGGATATTTACCTAGGTTAAAGTGTGACAGGTCATGGAATGGTGAATTGATAGGGCTATTAGTGAAATGAAAGGTTTAGAAATTTTGGTATTATTTTTCAGTAAAAATATTATGGTTGTTTGGAATTTGTATAAAAAAGTAATTTATTATTTTGGTAATTAGTAATAGATTTTTTGATGGTAAATTGTTCTACATTTTTACTTTCTATCAGTATGTACGGGACATTCTCAGACTTCTTTACTATGTATGGTATTCTCTTTACAAAAATGGTTTTAAAAAATATTTGAAAGTTTTTTTGTACATGGAAATTATTATTTTTACTGCATTAATTTTTAAATAAATAATATAGAATAATAACGATTCCGAAAATTTCTAAACGGCTTATTTCTCGTTTTTTTATTGGGTATAATATCGCTATTCCGATCTTTTTCCCCATTTATATTTTATTTATATTTAATATAGATATGCGACATTGTCATTTATTTATATCAAAGCTATGTTTGGTATGCATATATTAAACAATTCGATTTTTTAGGATAATATTGAAATGTATTATTTATCTTTATTATAAAAAAAAAATTCGTCAACTGTTAAGTATAAGAAAAGGAATATATAAATTTAAAATTACAATATTAGTAAGTTAATAATAAAATATTTTTTTCTTTTAATTACACTACGCAATATATATAATGATAGTATATAATAAAATAATTAATATTATTATTAAATATTATATTTTATTATTAAATTATAATAATATATTATATATATTTCTATACATTAAATTCTAAATTATAAATATATTTATAATATATTAATATTTAATATTAATGGTAATATATTATTCATTATCAAAATATATATTAATTAATATTAAGTATATGATATATGATAGATTAATAAATTATATAAATGATGTATAGTATAAAGAATTTAATAATGGGACGGTACTTTAGATTTAAAAGGAATTAGAAATGGTTCCTGGAGTACGTCGAAAAAATGTTGCTAAAGTATGGTCGGTATTTAGATCGACATCGGGCAATGATTTTCTATTACAAAATAGCATGTTTGTATTTTGATAGCGGCGATATATTTGAAAACCAGCACTATACCAATATTATATATATATTATACCCTACTACAGCCGACTACGGGCCTAGACGTATTATTGATATATATTATATATATATATATAATAATATTATATATTATATATCTTCACGGGCCATAGGGGGCTCGTGTAAGCCGACGGGGAGCAGATTGGGGGGACGTTTTCCCATACCCCGTGGGAGGGGCGGGAGGAACCCCCGCAACCACCCAAAACCAAAGAAGCGGGGGTTTCCGGAGGACCCCCCCGGAGGGAGAAATAAGTACTACCCTTTCGTTACCCGTGCTAAGGCGAGAGACCCGAACTCTTGCTATCGGGTCGGTCTATCCTTGGTTTACCGCATTAGTTTAAAAAAGAATATTTTTTAAAACTAAGGGAACGCAAAGAAACCCTTGGGTATCCCATTAGTTTTATTTTTTAATTTATAATAGATGTGAATTACCTCGAACAGATTTCTATTTTTCTCTCAGAGTCGGTGGGTCTTCGCCTTCCGCGGGAAACGAAAGAGGTAGGACTATTTCCCCCCCTCCGGGGGGGGCTCCCGAACCCCCCCCCCTTGGGATTTGGGGGTTGCGGGGGGTTCCCCGCCCCCCCCCTACGGGGTATTGGAAATCGTCCTTCACACTGCATCTGTTCAACATGTCGAGCTCGAAGCCCCTCTATTTATGGGCCGTGTTTTTAAATTATTATATATATATAATAAAACGAAAATAAATATATATATAGTAATAATATATATATTATATATTATATATTTATATATATATATATATATATAAATATATATATATATATATATAGTATATATATATATATATATATATATATATATATATACGCTGTTTCTTCTCTGGTGAATTACAACGCTGGGTTTTAAAACTTGACCCGTACCTAAAGGAAGATTTAATTATCTTTTCAGCTCATGTGGATATTCCCTTCCGATTGTCAGCTTCAAAATACCATTATGAATTTCAATGGAGAAATGGATAGAATGGGATCTCAATGACAAGCGTATTATTTTTATAAAATTTACTTCAAAACTTGAATGCATAAAATATATATTATATGTCCTTTTTCAATTAAATATTTATCAGAATATAAATGTTTCAATTTCTTCCTCACAATAAAATAAGAATTCATATATCAATGTCAATATCCTTACTTCTAAATATTTATAATCTTCAATGTGAAAATATCAGCTTAAAATAGAGTTTGGAGAATAATTACAAAATGTTGTTGAGAAAGTCTGTAAAATATATTAACAAATTTGAGAGCGTTGAGGAGAGAGTCAAATATATTTCAATAAACACTTTACCTGCAATTCGGTATATTTCAAACATAAATAAATATTGAAAACGAGTCTGTAAATATATTCATTAAATATACATCAATATTTATAGAACGTATTTCTTTTAAAATAAATCTTCTCAAAGTTAATAGTCTTTAGAAATACACAAATTTCACTTGAAAATCACAAAACACAGTTTATGGAATCAAATAGAATATTCTTACGCTCCTTGCGTACTAATATAATCATAATGATTTTTAAAACACTAGAATCTTAAGTGCGCCATAATCATAGCCAATATAAATAACAGAATCTTCTTGATATAAAGAATACGAAAAATGTATTAAGAATAAATGATATTAAATGCACCCCCGCAAACACACAATATGAGGTGTCAACCGAGTACTCCTCTTAAACAGTTTCACGAACGTAGCCTATCCACGGCTAGCTACAAAAGAATTAGACTCTCACACTCACTCAGTCACATACGATCAACGCCGGCCTAGAACCTCCCTTCAACGCTTCTCCCTCTAAAGACTGCTCCAATATTTGTCGTCTATCTATATATTTTCGCATGTTTAACTCACACGCTAAACAGACCTTCCCAACCAGACAATATAATTACAACCGAAATGAGTATTCAATTCTTATTCTTTTTCTGTTTTTTGCTGAAAAACTTCGTCTCATGTAATCATATGAATATTTATATAAACCACGAAGATAGATATATTCTGACCGTATAGCTACCTTCCCCCTTTCCTAAAGAAATATAACATTCCTTTAATCATGCTAGACTGTTTCAAACAGACATTTACTTTAACCCGTAAATCCATAAGGAACTAAAATGAACACCTACCTATATATAACACATTTTAATATTTACAGAAATACCAATGACTAGCTCTGATTCGTATATCCATAATAATCAAGCAAAAAATTTCTCAAATCATTTTTCCCAAACTCACCATCTGATAATCTTATTTTTCGAATATCTTTAAGCTAACACCACCACATTTTACTATAAAGTTTCTTACTGTACGACGTCGATATAATAAAGTCCAACCTAACGAAACGAAATATTCCATGACTAATACTACTCCTTCATTCTTATACATTATAACGTTAATAAAATAACTTCTTTAACATCTACGAGCGTAGATAGCCACCAAACCATTCGCGTATAATTCTCAACTCACCTACATATGTCTTAAAACCAGTGCTAGACCATACAGTTACACATTCTGACTCTCTAGAGAACACACATACCTCTTGACAACAAAGAACTACTCGGGAAAAGGACATTAATTTTCGGTAGTCCACAAAACAATTCAGATACAGAAGCAACAAAATGAATGGAAGCAACGAGCAAGTGAATAGTATTGTGCTAGGGATCTACTTATACTCGTATATGCGTTATACTGCTCTCAATATGGATCTAACGACGAACGACGTTGCAGTTCTAGGTAGTTATACACATGCGACTGGTGCACAGCCAGTGGTATGGCTGTCTTACGAAGATCTGTGTATGACGCACATTAGAGTTGCGTGCAGTGTCCTTACGCGCCACTTTGGCTCTCGGACCTCTGGAAAATGGGACTTGATGTCGCGGCCGATGGGTAAGCAGTTTTAGCTGAGTCGTGATTAGGACAGTGCTCGTTCCTCCTACAGACTTACTGAACTAACTTCCACAAAATTGTTTAGAATAGCCCACTTATCCATCTAGAATCACCATGCAAAACTGAAAATGAGAGTCTTAGTAGTACTTTCAGAATTGATAAAACGCTTAGCTTGATTAGTAGTCACGTTTTGTATATGGAGACTATGCAAAGATCTTGATGATCCTGGGGAATTCTTTGTTCTGATAGGATCCTCCTAAATGCAGGATTTGATCTTTGAATTCATTATTCTCGAGGAAACTGGTTAGAAATTTTTATGCAATATATTGCGCGGGTCAGATCCACCTCGCGTGTGCCTCGTCATTCGACCAGCTTTATATCCATACGCTCTCATCACTCTGTGATAGAGTTGTTCCAATGTACGCATCTGGCAAGGATAATATATCCTACCTACTATATATCTCTAACTATCTGATGCAGTGTATATCTACTTCTGTCATTGATCATTTAAACTGTACACTTTATCTAGACATATCCGATTACCTTAATATTGTATTAGATGACAATGAAGTAAGGGAGACTAATAGCCATTGTTAATGCTGGTAGATAGGTAGTTCCTACATTTGGTGAGATTGAGTATGCACACGGGGCGCATGCAACTCTTATTATAAGTTCAATGTCGATTCGTAATGTGTACGCTCCAGCAATTTTGCCGAACCGGATGGAGACAATTGCAAAGATATGATAATATCTATTGTCGCCGCTAAGATTCCAAGTGTTACCCACCTATAAGGACCTTGCCCAACGCGCCTCCGCGAGTTTTCTTCGGCAGACAATAGGTATTAACAGCATGAAAGATCAAACATGCTACATCCAATCTCATATTTACTCGTCGTTCCAAACGAGCTTTCATTATGTTAGTGTCTGACCTATAGTTCTAATATTATAGTGAGATACTTTAGCACTTCTTCCCAATATTTCTCTTCTCCTCGTACATATCTCCAACTCGAATTAGTATGTAGTTCTTTAGAAGCGAGTTAACACAATCTGTTAAGATCTTCATGACGTAGGACCAAATAGTTCTTTTATGACCGTTGCGTGAAACGGGGTGATATAGTTGTCTTATTATCGTACGGTAAAACGCTTCTTTTCCACATTTTGATATAAACACCGCACAATCGATCATTGTCCTCTTTACACCACATTACTTTTTCTTGCCCAGACCGGCCAGTATATCACCCCTTATTTGCTCGCTTTTCTCTGTAGATAGTGTGCCTCTTCCATAGTGGTTGTACTCCCCATACACGGAAACATACCAACTCCAAATCCCAAAATCAATCCACAACATACTCATACTTTTATTCTGCATTGCTCGTTCCGTAGTTTGTTCCTTAATCTCTCCGTGAACATCTTTGGTATCTCTCTTCACTTATCGCCTGCGCTCTATTAGTGTGCATGAAATGCATCTTAATACATATAGACATCAAACACGCTGATCCTCTACTTATATTTATAGCTATCTATTTCCCAACACTATCTTTGCCTCACACAAGATGGTGGTGTGAAGACAATTAAGAGCTATCATAGTCCATAGCGATATGCTCAAACACCGAAGTGAGGACTATCTAACAACGTTATGTGGAGAACCATTTTTTACACTTCTTGTATCCGCATACCTTCGTATATGTATCATCTATCTTTTGAGTACATACGAGTCCGAGTGAGCTCTTAGCATATGTTAAGTGCGCTTAGTATTAATCGTTTGTGGAATCTGTGACCAGGAAGTAGTCTCTCTCCGCAATAACTCATTCGTCAAAGATTTCTTCTCCTGACGACTATCCAAGACATATACTTTGCACCAGTCTTATCTGCACGCTCGGGACAGTAAGGGTATCTCACAAATATCAGTTATTCGGAATTCTCTACTGAAAGGAGCGAAACGTATGGAATGGCGCTGGTATTTAAAAACTCCGAGCTCTTTCTGGAATGTACCCATTATAAATCTCAAACACGAGACGGACAATTCTCGACAGAATTGAAAAACCAATTTGGACATATTGGGAAATATGTACCTTTCTTTAATTCTTTTCTCTGTTCTTATGTGTCCTAGGTACCAGAACCTTACGCACAATGATTAATATTCAGAATAGTATTAACCAATTCTTTTAAAATTTGCTATAAATTCATATACTCATATTTTCAAATTTCAAATTTTACCTAAGTAATTTTAATCAAATAACTATACTTCCTTTATATTAGGCCATGGGAAAACATCTCAATAATGTATTTACCGTTTTCGGTATAAATGTGTTGATAATCGGTCCAAGTCTGGGACATTTCTCTTGTTCAGACTTCAAAACATCACTCGACAGTGGAGATATAAAAATATCATTTCTATTGTTTTCAATAAAGATAGAATACATTAGAGATGCAACATTAGAAACTGTACTGACTGCTGCGAGGGGAGGAAGGTGGCAGAGAGAGAAAATCCGGACAGATTATTCTTCTTAGCCTTCAATATTGTATATAAATATCCGCAAGAGTTAAATATTCTCCACCTTTCATGTCTGGCTCAGTTAGGCCCACTTGCGAGTTTATGCATACTTAAGATCGCCTTATTTTAAAAATTGAAACAAGCGGTTTATGATCCGTGAAATTTTAATTTCCGTGGACCATACATACCTCCTTATACTCTCTCTGAATCTCTATTATGACGTCGCCCCAAGTTACGGCTAACGAATGTCCACATTCTCATCATGGCCCCAAAAAGATTCTCTCTGCTTTGCTAACGCATTCTTTGATGCGAACTCGCAACATCTATTGGTCACGACTCTTAATCATTTCAAATCTTTTGTGCTGTAGCCTCTAGTATCCGCTCCCCGAGACCGATACACTCGCATCTGTTGAAATTAAAAGTTCCTTTAGGAAATTCTCCACTCTGGGAACTGTAAAATCGGTTCCACAATAAGCTTTTGTTTGAGAGTGTCGAGAAAGCTTTTTGCTCTGGCTCGCATATACCCAAACGGAACCCGCGCATTTCGCATAATAAAGGGCACGTTAATTGGATTTACCATGAGCTCCAAAACTACTCCCTTTTAACATTGGGGATGAGATTACGAAAAAACAACATATGTGCTAACCCTAACAATATTGCAATAGCACGCTCACCGCGTGAGATCGAGCAATACACGCAGAATTATAGGAGATGTAAGCTTTTCTCAGCAGCTGAAGCTTTGTTGGAATCGGCAGCATTAAAACCTTTTGAACTGATAAAGGCATACACAAAACCCAAAACACACACTAATTGAGCGTTTTGAAAAAAAGTTTTGCCTCTTTCTTCAACTTCACCTTAGCTTAGCCTATTTTAAGGGGCTATGGCAGAGTAGACAAGAAGTATAAAGGAATTCTCTCTCATATAATAGAGTGACACGTTAATGTTCTCTTTCGACCAAATACTGCACCAAATTAATGTCATCATTAAAAATATAGTAGGCGCATGTACCATTTATACCTAATCAAAATGGGACAAAGAAAGCTTCCATCAATTTAAACAGAACGTTATTATTATGGAACGCTGTAAGGATTCCCCGATTTGGGGGAGACACTCGAGAGTTGGAAAAAATAGCCCTCTATAGAGTTTTCGAAAGAAAGTACACATGAATGTGAAGAGCACGCATATCTAACGAGAACATTCTATCCTTAATTATTAGATGTCACACCGTACTCAATTTCAACATTTAAGGACGATGTGAATACGTTAGAAGGGTAAAATTGGCCGTAGTTTTCAGCACTCGGGAGGGCGTACTCAATAATTTGCACCCAAATACCATAAGAAATAGGGAAATTGAATCAGGGACTATCGTTTCTATATGGATTATAATTTCACTGCATCCATTCTAAAAACTCAATGCTTAAGTAGAGAGACTCTCGCATGTTCCTTATTATCACGCTTTTTACCAGGGACAACCACAACAGGTACAATGACAGAACTACTATGAGGAGAATCAGAAGGTTCTATGTATTCTTTTAATATAACTATTGATTTATCACGTGGTCATAACACTAGCTCGTCAGTTATATATCTTACTTGTACTAGTTAAGGATGAAATGATAATGGGAGTTGAAATACGCAACAGAGCGTTTGATATCTCGGCCGGTTAATTCGAGCATTGAATTTTCTGATATCGAGGACAGACATTCAACCTCTATATCGGTTACTTAAAGCAGTAACTACATCTTTGTGGCTATTGAGAAAGTCCGCACGACTCTGTTCTAATTGTGAAACCATCCTGAATCGACAGCTACTACATAGGATCGTTCTCTCGCGTTTTGATTTAGTATAAAGGAGGATACTCTTATATAATAATTAATATCGCGAATATGCAGAGTCAGCACAAAGATAACTACAACAGGAAGAAAGATCTAATACTATAATTAACACTCGAGCATAGCTGTCTTACAAATGCGAGGAGGAGAAAAAGATTTTGAGGTGGTGGATACGACAAAATTCCAGACATTTACTCAAGAGGACGATTCGGGAGGACTTTGAACTAAAAATTAGAATAATATACAATTATTTAAAAAATTACCACTCTCGCATAGATCTGACCAAGCGTGTATACACATTCAAAATGTATTCTCCGGCGGCCAAACAACAAATATTCGATATACACAATTCTCCTCTAGACCCGAGATTGGATGATGTCTCTGGAGCGAGAGCGAGCGAAAGAAGTTCCCGGCTATTAGAATCACATTTACGGATTAGATTATTAGCTCTTTCTTGCAAAATACACGAGCCGGTTTCCGAATACACGGGCACTAACCCTATTTGGTGTATACCTTATGAGAATCGTAACTATTGGATCCATGCAATCTAATATAGAATTTCAGGTGTAAAAGAATCTCATTTCATCGAATTGAGGATGATGCAAATTAGAAAAAGAGTAACTTTGACTTATATGGAGTACTTATAAGTTACGATCGGTCTGAAAAAAGATGGAATTGTAGATTATTATATGTGGAGACTATAGAATTTGAAACTTGGTTCAATCCGTATAAACTGTCGTGAATTATACTCTCGATATCCCATACTGAAAGAGAGATTTTTGGAGAAACCTGGTTCCTAACCATCTATTCAATAAACTTTCATGGCGGAAGGATGCACTAAAGTAACAGCCAGGCAAATTCAACTACCTAACACATCCAGGAAAAAGCCTCATACGAATAACATACTGCACCTCGAGTTAAAAAACACAAATCATTATCTACAAGGCGAGTAAGGATGAATATGAATAAACTGATCATTTAAAATAATTACTTAACTCTTTCCCGTAAAATTTTTTGCATTTTTCTCATTTATTAATATGATTTTTTAAACCACTTATTGTTTCATTTTTAATCGAGTGGAATAAAGCTTACGAAGTTTGTTAAACACTTGAAAACGGATCAAAGAAACACTACTCCCCAGAACGAGAAAAGTAGAAAGCTCATAAATAAACTCGTACTCAACGGTGAGCTTGACACTAAGATAATAACTCTTTCCTATAACTTGGTCATCTTTTACTCAAAATCATCATTTGGACATTTGTGTGATTTGGGAGTATAAAACTTGTCTCTTAAAGGGTTTAATACGACATCCCGTACTATTATATCTCGTTTCCCTTTTTCTAAAAATCTGCATTCTGAAATGAATGTGACTTCGGACGAATATCTGAACACAATTGACGGGCGACCAAATGCGAAAATTCTGAGCGTGCGATTTACTTGTTTCTGAATGCGGAAAAAATGTAACTATTTTAGAAAAAAAATTCATGCCTCTTTGGCTCCTGATTTTATCTTCATATGTACTAGTACCTATCACCTTGCCCATGTGGCAAATATTCATCTAGATGGTAGACTTTCACCACAAAGCAAATCACTTACCTTTGTTATGCTAATACTTTTCATTATTTCTTGTCAACTTTTAGTACTATGGATGCTCTCAAGGAGTAAGGTACACTCTTGACACTTCTTCTGTTTAACCTTTCTTTGCCGTGGGTCAGGAATTAATCAATACCTATGTTTGAAAATTTATTTTTAGCAAACCCATATTGAGAATAATTTAGCACCTTTACTATGTTATGTTTGTCGAATAGTTATGCCAATATATTGAAACAGAATTCTGTTTTTACAATTTACCATCTTTGTACTCGTTGGTAAAATTTGATTCTGAATCGTGTTTTGGTTAACGTTATAATGCGAAATATTGGGCTCATGGGATTCTATCTTTATCTGGGACGGTATGAATTTGAAAAAATTACGTATAAGGATGATATTGATAACTGAATTTGCGCACGAGCATATATATTCTTTCTTCTTCTAGAGTGTGATTATAACTCATACTCTCCTATTTTGTTAATCTTATCTATGATTGAGATAATGGTTGCCATGAAGTTCCCTGGCACCTTCTTTGCGTTCCACGCACGTGTGCATTTTGACATAATGTGCAGTATGGACGGAATATACACTGTGACGAGCCATGACCGTGATTTTCACAGTGCTTACAAAATAAAATCTTACGTTTAGGTTGAATATTTGATGAAGAATAATGAGAATTTGAAGAAAAACTTGACGAAGATTTAGGCATACTCTTCGTATTATACGCCTGAGAAAATGATTGTTGCGCAGCACCCTTTTCGGCATGAGTATAATATATTGGAATATTAGAAGTTTGATAAGTATTTTTACCTGATGAGGAAGAGATTTTACCATCGTTAAGAACGTGATTTTTCTTTAAATAAGCTTGTACCTGTTTAGGTATGGAGTTTTGAATGCTAAATTCTTCATGTATAATCTTTTGTAATTGAGGTTTTGTATTTGCATACAATGTGGAAAACAAAAGTAAACGCCGCTGCTCGTCTGTAAATTTGACATCGTGAATTAAAGAAGAAGAATCTATAAAAATTTGCAACGCTTTCTGTGCGTCTGTAATGAACTCAGGTAATGATTTATTACTATTCCATTTTACATTTACAAAGTCGCTAAAGGCTTCAAAGGAGCTCTTAGAACAGAGTGGATTCAAAAACAATGACAGTTCAGTTTTGAACTCTTCCCAAGTTTTGGCATTCTTCAACTCAGGTGTGATTTACGCTACCTTCCTCATACTCTAGTCGAATGCCACAAATATTGATACTAGGAAAAAATGACTATTAATATCCTTTCTCGCTTCGCATGTTTAACGTAAGAAATCTGGTGTAAGCTCTCAATTTTTCAGAATCGGACACAATTCCTTCATCCTCAAAGTAGAGCTCTATCGACGAAAACCAATCACCTAGATCAGGCCCTTTCCAGCAATTATCAATAAAACCAATTAATAATGGGATATTTGGCTTTGAATGCGTAAGGCGATCAATATAATATTTCTGAACCTAACTATCAGTGTCGTATGCGAACTCACATTAGCCCGATGCATTTATTAAGATATCGGCATGTGAATTTTAGAATAAAGATTTTGACTTGAGTCTCCGGCAATCGATTTTGACTCTCGTCAGTATGGAGAAGTTTTAAACGGATTTTGTCTTCGATTGTAACTTCTCAACTATCTAATCGTTATCGGAGCCCTCATACAACGAGAATGAAATTACTAAATGGAAACGATAATTTTTTCGACTATGGAAAATTTAATAATATTATAAAAAAATAAATTTGCAAAAATACCAAATAAATTTTTCAAGAATGAACTTTCACTGGAAGTAGGAATGGTAGATAGATTCAATGGACTGCTCAGATGTATTTATGTCGTATTCGTAGAATATGGAGGACTTTTGCCTCAAAATTAAAATGATATATTTACATAGAAAGAAAGAAAATATACCATCCTTATACTAACCAATTGAAAATAAATAAATAAATAAAATACAATAGAAGTAACTATCCTTTATTGAGTAATGACGAAAAACCCTTTTTTGACTTCCTTACTCTTTTTATCTTTTGCACAGGGCAAAAATGAATTTATAAACCATCTTAGCCTGAAATTCCTTGGCCAATCTTATTTTTTTCCTGATGTGGATAAGACTCGTTTCTTTCCGTTATAACAACTAAATTAGTGAGTTTTACAATCTTGTGGGGACATATTCAAATTTCCTGGAAATGTTCCTTTGAAACAGATACTTGTGAGGAAAATGTTCTTTTTTGTCTGACTTGACCAGGTACCCTTTAAGTAAAATAATAAAAAAGTCTCAATCTTAGGATTCCAGTGGGTTTCAAGATAATATTATATCATAAAAAATGAAAAAATGGAGAATTTATATATTTTATAATTAATTAATAATAATATATAATAAAAATAAATAAAAAAAATAATATTTAATATATTAAAAAATAAAATATAAATAAATAGAAAAACTAATTTCACCATAACTTTTAATAAGATTATATAATAGTAATTATAATATATATATATCTCAGTAGCAGTATAATATATATTAATGATGGCTCTACGTTATGTTATTAATGTTCCGCATCAATCTATCTATATTGCCTTTCTTCGAATATGTATATATTTTTGATGCCCCAAAGAGAAATGTTGTTAGCGGGGATGTGTGAAAGAGATAACCGTGGCCCCTGCCTCCCTTTGATCCAGACAAGGCTCTGATTTTAAATCTTGAACCGTCTGCTTGGAGACAACCCAAGACATACATATCCATCAGCCTCACACTCACGAAAACCTCACCTCCGCCTGAAAAATAATTTCCAACTCACCACTAAAATCCAATAATACATTAAAATTTAAAATACATATTAGTTTTTTATATTTTGAGTTTTTTTTACTAGACATAAGTCCTCTGCTTCTATCTTGAGGTTCGCTCACAAACAAAGCAATTTTATTCTTAAGAAAATCACCTTCAGAGAAATAATATCTTATCCCCAATATATTGAAGAACATACAAAGACGATTCTCCTTCGCAGCAAGAAAACTAGCCCAACAAGTCGCTTTTAGTAAATGTACAGAAAATATGGCCTCCTGTATATATCCCACACCAAATAAGGCGCATAAAGTTAAATCACATCTATATCTTCTGACCGTGAGGCATACCAATAGTAATAATAAATAGGTATTATGTCATATAAATAATTAATAATATATCATGTTCATAATAATGAAACAGAGTCGCCATATTGTATATATAATCCTCTATCATATATACATTTACTTATACATTTACTAGTAAGTACCTCTTGACACTCAGTCGTATTACTTATCTACCTATCTAGCTATAGAGGTATTACTAGATATATTATACATCAATATAGAGGGCTCGAGAAAGTTCAAATATTGATGTATATTATATATATAATGATAGAAATATTTGTTAATATTATATAGAAAAATTAAAAAATACTAATTTTTATTATATATATTTAATGCAACATAACTGTTTCTGGATGCATATTTATGATCATGATAACTCAATCGAGTGCTAGGTTATTACTTTTGGTACCTTTATAAATACTATGTATATAACTAACGACCATAAATAAAGGAAAATGCTGTCCTGGTATTTCGTGAAGACACGAATAGAATTCCAATCGCAGACTTGGCTATTGGAAGAAAATCCCTTGTTTTTTCTCCAGTCGACTACCCAGCACTTGTTAAATTCGGGAGTTATCGGAGGTGACCAACTCTCAAAGTCTCCGATACATACTGAGACCTTTCTTAATTTAGATGATGATCACACAAATTCTAAAAATTTAACGCGTGTATGCGCAAGAATAGGGTTGATAGCAATACATAAATAAATACACCTCACCGTACGCGAAAAATGCATTTATCAACCTCCACTACATTTTTCCCTAGAAACACTTTCTACTTTACATGATTGATCTTCTCACCTCTAAATAAATTTCTAAAATATACATAATAACACACTACTAACATTTAACATAATATTTTTTTCTCGTGATATCATGGAACAAATATTTGATTTTCAGAGATCCTGATCTAGAGGCATTAGTTCTTCTTAAATCTGTGGACCGCGTATCAATGAAAATAAACTAGTTAGGTTATTTTGAAAGCAGAAAGGACATATTCCTAAGAGATTTACATACAATACAATGAGTTAATAGTGCAGACTTTATTGAAAAGTTTTATTTTTGATAATTGCTTTGCATTATAAATATAGTCCAAAAGAAAAATAAAAATATATTTATTAAAATATTTTTAAATTATTTTACCAAATAATTCAATTTAACACCAAATAATGGTTTATCTCGACATAACGACTGAAACAAATCCTTATACTAGTTGATTTTTACATCTTGGTTCTAATTATATATCCACCTCTGAATCTATGATAGATTGTGTTCTACGTAGAAAAAAAGTCTTGAAGTCATTTCATCCAATGATGAAATAAAAATGGAGAATTCACCGCAGAATCCTGACAGATCACAAATGATGAAACCATTTAAAAAAAAATATCTCCGTTAGCTTTCCTGATTATCTATCCCTATTCTCCAGACCAGCACACTCTCAACCAACTCCAAGATGGCTGGACTCTTCATGTCGCTATTAAGTATCCAGAGCAGCTATCGTCAATATCCACACTCTCGCTCTCTCAATACTTTCCTCTTACTTTTGAGTTTCTTTTACGTAACGAGACCGCACACTCTTCTACTTGCGCAAATAAAACAGAATCTATATTACATAAGCTTGTACTCTAGCTCCTCGTCCCTTATCGTCCACTTTTCTATACGCCTGTTCTCCTTCCTGGGTGTAATCTACCAGAACGCTGGGTTTTATTAACAATACTGACCGCGCGTACCAACAGCGCAAGATCTCTAATCCCCTTCAGTCCACTGTGGACCTATCCCTTCGCATCTTGTTCCACGCTTTCCAAATACCAATATCGAATTTCAATGGAGAACTGCGATAGCATATGGCGATCTCAATGACAAGCGATTATTTTTATTAAAATGTTACATCTCAAAAACTTGAATGCTATTTCCACTGTTGCTCCATATTTATCTATATGTTACAATACTCAACTTTAATTATTACTGTGTACATATAAAGTTTTCTAAACTTTCTTCTTGGAATATTTGTTTGAATCTTTATTAAATCTTATATCCAATGTCAATCTCTCGTTAGTACTTTCTTACCTCATATTTATAATCTTTAAAAAATGTAAAATATCAGCTTAAAATAGAGTTTGGAGAATTAATTTATCTTTAAAATTTTTTACCAAACAGTTGCTCTGTGTAAAATATATTAACAAATTGAGAGCGTGATAATAAATCCACAGAAATTGATATTTCATAAAAAGTGAAAACCTTTTCCTTAATTCCCGGTATATTTCAAACAAAATAAATATTGAAAATGAGTCAATAAAAAATATATTCATTAAATATTCTGACCATCAAATATATTAAAAGTTTCTCTTGTTAAAATAAAATCTTTCTCAAAGTTAAAGTCTTTAGAATACACAAATTTCACCTTTGAAATCACAAGAACGACAGTTTATCGGAATCCCAAATAGAATTCATTTCTTACTCCTTTGCGTAAAACGAGTCTAATATCATTTCATTAGTTAATATTCAGACATAGAATCTTACTTGCCCAGAGATACTGTAGCACATTTACACTACTAACTCAGCAATCTTCTTGGAGACATACTAAAGTAATGAAAACGACAAAACTGTTATTAAGAATAAATGAATTTAAATCAGCATATTATTCACAGTATCTGAAGACGTCACCCACTTTCTCCTAATCGGCGACGGCTAGTCTATCAAAAGACTACTAGACTCTTCACAGCTCACGTTCTATCAGCTCGGCATGCACAAGCGCGCCCTGGACTCCCCTTGGTCAACCTGACTCCTTGTTCTTGCCCTTCACGTATTTTGTCGTCTGCCGTCTTTCCTTTCCCACCTATATCACAATAGTTTACTCTCACAATGTGACCTCCAACCCGTGAGTAAGTCTAATTTATCAAACCGAATTCATACATCTGTATAATTCCTTATTCTTTTTGGTTTTTTTGGATTGGTTTTCTGTACATTGCGATCCAGACAATTAATTATTATTATAAGTAGCAGATTTTAAAATTTATGTCCCGTATTTACTTATCACGTTGTATATAAATATTTAGTAAATACCTAAATTATTGATGACCTTTCTCGATCCCGGTATACAATTATATATAGATATAAAATTTGTATTAATTATTTTAGTGGAATATATTAATATACTTACTCTATATATATAATCACGCTTATATATAATATATATATATTTCCCTACCTACTACCTATCACCCACTACAATATATTAATAGCCCATACTGGTGGCCCCCGTTTGATGAATTGTATTAGGTTTTACTAGTTTAGTATAATATATATACCCTACTCTCATTATCATACTTAACGTCCCGCTTACCCCACAACTCTCGATCTGATTTATTACTCCCGCATGATTCTACTATATTTACAACGTATATATATTATTGTATGACTATTTCAAAAATTTACACCCTTATAATATATATACTAGTATAATTTGCATGAAACAACACAGGGTTTTACGATAGATTACTATCCGACTAGTATACTATTACTTTCTGTTTACATGTATATTTATCTCCTTATAGGGTATATATAGTAACTACACCTATCCATAGTATATATATCCCCCAGCCTTCTGGCGCGTTTTCTCTATGAATGGCCAAAGGCATGCAGATGATTTCTCGCGCCGGTACCCTTTACCTTCTTTGTTAAGTAAAAAAATTAAGTGACGATAAAACTTTGTTATATATTGTTTTAAAAATATTGATTGGGATCCTTTAGCGTATGCGAGAAAAGAGAGCCTCAAAGTTATTCCGCGTTAGCTAAATAGATTTCAAATATCTCTTATTATATTTAGTAAATATGGAGTCGGAATTATGGGCCATTTACCCAATGCGATCTATATTTGATATTCCAATGAGCAGAAAAAAATGTTACTCAAAATAAATAGGCCCTCTACCCGTCGCTCAAACATTTGTGACAGCTTGACCGAGGTAATACTATATTCTTCCTCATTATTTTTTTTCAATTAAGCTGGCCCATTATATATCCAACTCCATCTTACTATTAAAAAGCGGATTAGAATAAAAATGATAACTAAATATGATGTAATTTACCCATATTTAAGAAGCAAAAAGCGAATAAGGATTATCAATACCAATTCGTTTGGCTTTTTTTCAATCACCAATTCCCTTTGTATTTGTGGTTTAGTGTGTTGGTAGAAGATTTTTAGGTACTAAACATGAGTCATTATTAATAATTACAACTATGATACTTATGCCATACTATAATATATAATAAATATATTAAATATAAACAATAAAGTTTTACCCAACCTTTCCTAGTGATAATACGATTACGGTATATATTTTATAAATATATATAGTAAGGACATACTGTATATACTACTCTTCAACAAATTCAAGTAACTCTCTCAAAACCTGTTTTAATATAATCTTCAATTTCTGGAATATATGCGGACAGGGCCAAAATATTGATAATTGAATACACATTGACGAGCCTTATACTACTATAATAGTAAGAAACCAACCTATAAAAAACTAATAATATAATTAGATCGGCACCAAATTGAGTCACAGAATATGGAGGGAGATTGACGTTCGCACTGACCGCGTTGCTTGCGTCGGAGACATTAAACAGGGAGATTATTCTTCTGATCTATCAGTATCGTTCCTACTGCAACTCTGAAGGAATGGATGAGGAAGCGTTCAAAGACGTATTGGGAGAGGGCACAGGAGAGGAGAGAGAGAGATTACAAAAATTCTTTCATATTTTCCAAAGCTTTGATTACGTTACTCATGTGTCGACGGTGAACCGGAGTAAATTTACGTAGACTTCGATGAGGTTCCAGTAATATTGGTCGCTTTCGCTTAAATTGGAAAGACTGAGTTGGTGGCCGGGTTTTATGCTTTTCTGCTTATGATTTTTATTAGATATAATATGAGTTATATGTTAGTACTCATAATAATGTTTATCATTGCGTCATTATACCTGACTCTTGCGTAATGTAGTTGCTTTTTCTTTAAATTTATTTTTAATAGAATCAGTTTCTTTTTACTAGCTTTCATATATAATTTTAATAATTTAGTTTAATCTTTTACCCATTTAATTTTTATTTTATATCAAAAATACCAAAAAAATATTGGCGAGTCAAGTGGTGCATTATGTTTAGCCTCAGTCTAGCTCAGTGTGCTAGCCCATCATTGCCAGTGTATAGTAATGACTGTGTTGTTTAGTGTAGCTGCACTTTATAATATCTATTTCATCGTTATCTTTTCAAGTTTTTAGGCTCATATTGCTCATTATTTTAGTGATTAGTGTGCGCTGCCTTTTAAACATATTAGCTGACATCTAACTATACTTTCAATATCTATGTAGACCCTTATACAGTAAATCATCTTAGTTCTCATTCAATCTAGTGAAAAAAGCAAAATGTATAATTATAATGGTAGGGCCAAAACCTGTCGTACAGTAAAGAAAAGAAAACAAAAGGATGTTCATATACTGAGAGGAATTTAATTACTCTGTAATCCTGAGCTGTGCGATAGTGTACCGGGATATGCTCGGCCCAATATTTTTAAATAACCACTCACTCCTTCTGTATTTGTAAATCCATGTTTTATCTAATATTCTACGATAGGAAAAATTCAGTCTTACGGAAAGCTCTTCACTCGTTGATTCGCAAAGGAGCTATGAAGCGTATCTACAATATCCTATACTGTCTCTCCGTCTGCTCTAGTTACTTTCTCATTTTGCATGTACATTTTCTCACCATTAAGCAACTGTTTCATGTTTGATCTCTGACAATCTGGGATGCGTGCGTAAACCATTATAGTATTGATTTCCCGCAAATTATATAAGCACAAACCAAAAGAAAATGTGGTTGATAAATTAGCTCTCTCCATATAACGAACAATCGTTTATGCCCCAAATGAGAAATACGGTGGAAACGTCTCCTTATATTTTAGAAATACGTACTTTTTAAGGTTATTTCGGAATTGGATGAACTTAGCTGTGTGCCATTATTATGACGTAATACTACTATTCAAATAAAAGACTATTAATATTACCATTAAAAAAGAGTTCAGTATATTTTTTTTTCCAATAAAGTACGGATAAGCTATATATAGGGTATTATCTCTCAAAGTTCATATTCATTATTACTCCCTTTCAATATTATACTTTCTATAACAGCTATATAGTATACTAATCATATACTTTATTTCATGCCTCTTATTTTATAATATTACCCGGTTATACTAGCGCCTACCCTACTACTATATATATATAATATATTATATATATATATATATAATAATTATATATAAATCATATATTACAACATAGTTGTTGAAACACACGTGTCAAAAGCTATTTAGTTT
Organism: Trachelipus rathkii; assembly: GCA_015478945.1. Classification (NCBI taxonomy): domain Eukaryota; kingdom Metazoa; phylum Arthropoda; class Malacostraca; order Isopoda; family Trachelipodidae; genus Trachelipus; species Trachelipus rathkii. Next base: position 25,291 of record JABUQX010073898.1, on the reverse strand, counting down.
AGCCCATTGCATGCGTCCAAACATGAAGGCCCCAGGAATAGCCCACTCATTTATATATCTTAATATATTAATATAGCTCCAAAAAATTAATTTGTGTTTAGTTATCTATAGGATATAAGCTAAGCTATAATATATATACGGGTTACCAGCTTCTTGCGAGTCCTACCTGGTTACATACGGTTATTGATGTCTTTTAATTCTAATATAGGTGATTATATAGCAATTAGATAATATTTATATATTATGTATTTGTGTTGATAGTTAATTTGTATTCTTTTTGATCTAATAAAAAAGTCTATTATTTTAGGCAGGCGACTATACTTAAAAAACTACCCCTATATTATTGTTATTTTAACTACTGTTGCTTATTATATTACCATATAATATATAATAAATATACTTAGTTACCTAATATTTATTAACATTTATATAATCATGTATCTTTGCATATATATATAATAATTGGTTAAGCATTATGTTCATCATACACGAATCGATTCTATTAAGGTTAATATAATAAATTAGTTCATAATGTTGTTTATTGTGAATATATTCATTTGTCCTTTTAATTATAATAAATAAAATATTATATTATCATTAATATATTAATATAATTATGTGTGAGGGAGTGTATACCAAAAACATATTAGTACAAAGTTTACAGAAAGAAAATTTGAATGCAAAATATTCATTGTACACCTAGAAGTTTTTATCAATTCTAAAAAAATGTCAATCCTTATCTTTGAAATTATCGCATATAATCAATCCTGAAATCACAATAAATTTCAACTAGTAATTTATACTTATTATACGCTATTATAAATTCAATATATATTCGGTATATTACAACCATATCTTAGATAAATAATCAGTAATAGATATTAGTTATATAGTTAGAAGCTTATCCTAATGTGACTACCTTCTCATCGCCAAACACACAAATTAAGATCAAATCAATCAAAATATATAATTATTAATTAAAATGGTATTATAATATATTAAATTACTATAACTATATATAATATAAATATATTATCTTATACATAAATTAATTGTGAGGCATTTAAAAACAAATTTCAATTTTGTATATGAAATAAATATAGAAAAGATTAATTATATGTTTTCTCATACCTTTAATTATTATTGTACTTTACTAATACTATATATATATATCACCTACTCATGATATAGTATATATATATAATTATCATATACTAGTACATACTATATTATATAATATATCAATTATCATATATTACAATATATACACTTTAATTAATACCTAGTTCAGAGAATATATTATATACTATACCGCTATATATATGGTAGTACTCTAGGTTTAAATTTATTACTAAATTAATATATTAAATATATATATTACTTACAGCACAAAATAATTTTTATTATTTTATCAACAAATTTTTTGATTATATCTTATATAGATATTATTACGTATCACTACTGGGTCTATATAGAGCATCACTCGATTTCCTCGCGAATATTATGTTATGAACAGAATCGATATATAAAAAATGAATAAGTAATCTATATCGATGTATCGATAATCTGAAACGCATTTCAACAGTGATTCCTTCATCCCTAATTTTCCTTACACGAGCCGAAAAAAAGCCGAATTGTAATTGAGTATTTTTCTAAGCTATTACATTGTATTAATTATTAATATTTTCTTGATCAAAAAAATATTAACTCCTAAAAAGTGGTTTGATCGATCACTAATGCGTAATAATAAAAATACTAATTCAGAAGAAAATTCTTTTTTTAAAACCATTATTTTTAAGATAAAAAATGATTATTTATTATTTAATATTTTAATAAATATCTTTAATATAGTATTCTTTATACTATGTACCTCACGTGTCAATACTCAAGTCAATTATAAAATAATCTAAACTGATGAATTACCCTACTAATTGTTAGTAGATTGAGTGAGTTCACTTGTGTCGCTTATAAAAAGTTGTTGTGTGAAAACTTTTTCACTCAAATTACCAAGTTTAGATGTAATAGCTAGTGATATCTATAAAATAATAGAAATCTACGTAAAAGATTCATGGTGCGTTGAGGATAAGAAAGCTTAAATTCTATAGATTGGATTGATTATGACTTTCATGTAAATAGCAGCTGTTAAAAAGAATCATGAGGTAACATAAAATAGTGATAGAAATTAGAGTAAATATAAAGAGATCTTGCATTCGGTTCACCAAGGGAATCGTTCGACAAATCAGAGTGAGCAAAAGATATGCTAAATATATTAGCTTGTTGTACGTGTAAAAGAAAGAAAATCGTGACAATATATTAGACTATATGAATCTGAAATTAATTGGATAGGAAATTGATATTCGCGACACGCTTTATAGGATATAGACAGATAATCACTATTCTTTTTTTTACTCCTATCAGCGTAACAAGTGTATAGTTAATCGGCTAGATTTAAGGAATGTTAAAAGCAATGAATATTAATCTTCTGACTTTCAAGATCCATTTATTAAATAATCATAAGAAATTAAATTTTATAGAACCCTGCCCCAGAGAGTCCAAAATAACATATAACATTGCTGGATGTAATAGAGATAATATGATAATTATGCAGCCACATAAAAAAGAAAAAAAAAAAATGTTAAAGTATAGGTTAATGTAAAATCAATCTTTTAATTTACCTAGAACATTCAATGCGGATTTCCTATAATCAAATATGATCAGCAAGAGTTCAGAATAATTTAATAGAATACATTAATGAGAACAAACTGAATTAGTAAATTTCTATTGAGTACAGTGGATAAAGGAATTTTAAAGAACATATCCGTACTGTATGTTAAATTTCTTAAGCGAATTTTTGAAAAAGGTCAAGAGGTAGTATGTATATATATTTAAAAGATAAAACCCTTAAAAGAGAGTTGTGAAGAGAAAGAAAACCTGTTTGATGGAATAAATAGTATATAAATCAAATGAAAAATGCAGATGTTTTTTTAAAAATATTTCAAGTGGCAAAGTGTTTAAAATGAATATGGGCAAGTCTTTAGAAAGAACTTATCAGCATAGGCAAAACTAGCAATGATAGTGAATAAAGAAAAGCAAAAGAGCTCAAATAAGGTGAAATTTCATTTAGTCTAAACGAAAAAATAAGGTTGGATGTACAGAACAATTTATAGGTTTGTCTATGTATATGCATTCCTTACTTCTTTCTTCACATGACACGCACATTATTAACACAACCACACACTTCTTTACTCCCTGCACCAAGAATGGAAAAAAAATCACACCAGCTATATGAGGGTTCTAATACATGAAGCACTTTACCTGCACCGCCATACATTCCTTCATGTAAAACAATCCTCACATACTCAGTCACTGACGAAATAACGTTCCTATCGAAACCAACGTTTTTGTGTGACTCGTCAATCTAAAAGATGATGCACTGAATAAACCATTGATTGAGTTAGGTAAAACTCACTCACTCAGTATGGATAAGTCATAATGAGTCGTAATAATATTTTGAAGTATATCCAAGTATCATTAAAAATATTGCAGAATAACCTGTTTACTAAGATACCAAATGATTTTGCAATCTTTAAGGATAAATATATATATATATAGCGACGGGCAGGGGTGACGGGCCCGCCCTTTTTTTAGAGGAGGGTGGTATTATCTGAATCTATCTCATCAAGTTACACAAAAAAAGAATAAATAAAAATTTATATCTTCACCTGAATTTGGATAAATTAATTCTTATTATTATTGCTGTTGTTTAATTAATAGATATCTTTAAATCATAGTGGTTTATTATCTATAAAAAAAATGTATAAGTACTAAACAACGTCCCATTTATTTATTGGCTCATGAGTTGGAGATCAGTTGTCTAAATTTCACTTTTGAAACAAGGTAAGGTTTTTTTAACTTACTGTATTAAAATATATGAAAAATAGCGATAATGTGGATTAAAATTTTTTCAGTTCGACAACACACTCGATGTATGAGTATAAGCTTCTAAAACTAGGAGCCATACAGGTAAAATTTTGTGTCCAAACAGTATTAGTTGGCAAAATCACCGGGGCCTAATCTTGTTCAGAATTCAACCCCGACTGACTGAATAATCAACTTGTTCAAATGAAAAAGGAGGTTGAGACTTAGTACTTGACCACTCATTGTTTTTCGTATTTTATAGACTAAATAGGTATTACCCTCATCTATAAATTACAACTACTAAAATTTAATTACAAAATTTATATAACTTCAATTTAATATACTATGCTATAATCATAGTATAAATTTATAACGTAAAAATAGTAGACAAATAAAAAATGAAATTATATAAACCATATATAAATAATTGAGATTTAAAGATTGTAAGACGTGTCAAAAATTTAGCGAGAGAAGGAGGTGAATACTCGGACAACTCTAATTCTGCTCACACTATGTGCAAAGTATGATATTTACGCACATCCTATATGACACAGATTGACTAAATACGTTACATATTAATATTATAATTAATTTATGTAATATTAAATAAGTAGAAATTAAAATATAAAATTGGAATTTATACATAAAAGAGGAATTTAAACAAGATGGTCCGATTCACGCCTTTCAATGGTGTGATTCACCCCTCGCAACGTTCAGGCTGAAGGAGGCATAATTTAAAACTTATAATAAAAATAGAACTATTATTATTATGTAATTTGACATTATTAATTTTTTATTTTGTTGTGCTTATTTACCTACTATATGGCCTTTGAATTTCAGTGAAAAAAAAAAAATTCCAATAAAAGTGCATTAGGGGAAAGTTGGGGGAGAACGAAAGTTATACCTAAAAAGTAGCTGGTCCGAGTTCAAACCATAACATAAGACACCCCCGACCCCGCAATCCTACGGACTAGGACTTTTTAACTCCAATTTAAAATTAATTGTTTTTTAACAAGGATTTCATTTTCATACGTTAGGTAAAACTAGTATAAAATATATTATATTGTTTTATATATATAAAGTTAATTATAAATTAAGGATTTTTAATATTAAAATAAATACTTAAATTATCCGCAGTAAAATAACTGATAAAAAAATAACATTCCCAAATTAATAATTGTGCTACATTAGGCTCATACACACTATACTTTGACTAAATACCAACAAAATCTTATTTATCATATACCACTTACTATGATGGCTCTAAATGCCTTTAATATATTTATGATATATCATTGACATAAATAATTTTGCAGTGTTGCTAGATTTGTATATATAATGTATATATAAGTATGGTATTAACCGGTCATATATAGATATATATTATATATACTCTTTGTAAAATATAAATGCACATACGTCATATAACAGTTATTAATAAATATAATAAGCTATGCAACATTACTAATTAACATATAGATATAAATTAATATACTCACCTATATATAACTACTAGGTATCTTAAACCCGTATAAAAAGAATATATACCTCCCTAAGTGTAATATATTATAATTAATAAACAAGTCCTATCCCGTTTTATATATAATATATATTATATTAGATAATAATAAGATATATATTTATATATAATATGGTATTATATAACTATACGAGTATACCTTATATATTATAACTATATATATAGTTGTTGCCAAGACTAACTTGCCCTGAATTTTATCTGACCTAGATCATTCTTTCACCTATTTATTTATCCTATATTGTTGTCTCGTTTATTGCACATATGAATTCACCTGTTTTTAGTAAGATATATGGGTTACATCCAAAATTTAGTGACTCAATTTTGATTTTTCATGTGTCCAGAACACAATGATGTGAGAAATTTCTTATGAAGAATTTACTATTGTTCTAAGAGCAAAACATTTGAATAGCTGTCTGTTGTACTCTTATGAGGAGCCTCCAATGATTTTGGAGAAATAAATAGACTCAGCAATTAAGAACATAACCTTAAGAAATTAATTTATAATATTGCAAATCCCAGAGGCTTGCCAGAGCCGAGCAAAATACTTTATACTCTACATAGACTAATCACGAACATTACTTTCCTTGAAGAAACACACTCAAGTATTAAAATTAGCCAGAGAGCTCCGACTCACTCTCTGTGACTTGCGGTGCAAGCATGATATTATTAAAAATGTTACTCTCGTTACATCACAGACACTCCTCTTACAGCTCATCACAGAACATTTTTAAAAATACCTTCATGACACATATTCCCAGATACATCAGCAAAAAACGTTTCTCAGCTCTTCCATCTGATTTGTTCATCTACAATGTAGCCCTCGGCTCCGACCGGACTTGTGTTTATAATTCTCCCGCATTATAGGCTCACATGTCATCAAAATCCAATTTATTACTAATGGCAAGATTTTTGGAGAGTCGGCGAAAATGTAGTCAGTGTAGTCAGCAGCCCGTTTCTAAACGACATTTGCTGCTCTGTGAAATTAAAACGTAAGTAATTAAGAAATAATTAAATTATATTTAATAGAATAATAAATAAGTAATTTATATTATGAACTCCTATAGAATAAGAGAATTGCAGATCATCGTATCTTCCTTAAAATTTTTAAAGCTAAATTCTAAAGTAATAAAAACGATGATAAACTGCCTGTACAGTTACGTATATAACTTTTTTATTTTTTTTCTAAATAGCATTGTAAGAATATGTAGATATCTTATTTCGCTTTGATTCTCTTATAAATCTAAAAAATAAATTCCTCGGTATTCTTTTATTCATCTCAGAAGCTTTGTATATATGCATCCATTACATGTGATAGATATAAGGTGCTAATGTCAAATTCCCAAAACAGAATAATTATAATATACAATACAAAATAAAGAATCTAATACCATAATTTAATATAAAATCCTCGCCCACTATTATAATATTATTAATTATTTTTATATATAAATTATATATAATATAATAATAGGTATATAATTATATAAATATAATATATATTAATTAAATATATTATTAAATAAAATATATGTTTAATTATTAATTAAATTTTAATATATATATATTAATAAAAAAAAAGCAAAAATATGTATAATATTAATAATTAATATAAAGCATATATTAAGTTATATATATAAACTAATTCCAGTATATGAAATCTGAGTTTATAGAATTCAATTTATTGATAAATATATTATTATAATTAAATAAATAATATAACTTAATCAAAATAAATATACAGACTGTGAAGAAGATATTTAATATAAGTGAACTTATTAAATAACTATATATACTTGAAAATTAATTCAAATTTTAAATAATTATCAATGAAAAAATGATTCTTTTGTGTCGACACAAATTACAAGAACAGCTGATACATTTACAGTTACTCTAAAGCAAGTGAGTATTTAAATGAGTATTGCCAATTTAGTAAATTAAATGTAATACATTTTTTAGTAGTTTCATGAAATCATAAATATTTTGTTAATAATAATAACTTTCTCAAATATGTTTAACATAGAAATAAATATTTTATAATATTAACTTTTAAAAAATGCCTAATCACTATATTTTATGCAAGAAAATAGATTATATTTCATCTACGGAAGCCGATACTGATACTTACATTAATATAATAAATATTTTATTAGTAATATAAAATATACAATCTATTAATTACACTAGTCACAGTTAACTATCTAAGCAACCACATAAATTCCACAGAAAATATGCATCTATTTACGAAATTGTCTAACAATAAATACAACAGTGACGACATACTTTTTAGATTATATTTATAAGTGCTAAGTCATAAGAAAATACTAATATAATACACAAATGCTTTAATTAGAGCAATAACAAAAACAACTAATGAATTACCTTATTACCTCTACATCTTGAATAAACTAGCAAAAATTATTTATACCTGAAATAAACCACCACATTTAATTTAATAATAAATAATATGATTAAATACTCCAGAGCATAATAATAAAAAACATAAAAGTAACTTTATTCTAACTTTGGGTAATTAACAAACAAATATTATTATAACACACTTTTATTCCTATAATAAATAAAATATCAGATACGATAGATATATATTGTGTAAGGAAATCACTATATAAATGTATTATATAAATAAGTATATATCTGTTAAGGAATACATTTAATTAAATCAAACTTATGGAGGTGGTTATAAAAGACAATGTAAATAAGTGCAATATAAAGATTATGAAAAAATTAATTCTTACTACCTTAAGTGCGTCAAATTTGTTTCTTTTTTTTATTTATATGCACAACATTGTGTATTTAAAGCACTGTTAATTATCACGAATGTCTTAGCTCAAAACAACCTTTGAAATATAAAACCATCAAATGTATAGACCACCACTTCATACGACTTCACACAGCTTCAAACTTCAAAATCAGATATATTCTAACATTAAGCTAGCACATATCTAGAAGTCAATTCACAAGAGAAAGTATATGCGGTAATATGTATTCGAAGTGTTCCCATCACTTTTTAACAAGTTGTTTAGAAATGTTTAATGAATGAACAACCACGCCTCAGTCCGTCAGAAGGCTTAAATATCAATAGTTCCTACAAGTCATTTACTGGATATTACGGAACTTATTCTTTACAAATAAACATTTAAATAAAATTTACAATAACAAAATATTCAAAATGAGGAAAAATAATAATATATCAGATTATCAAACGTATCAACAATGCCACTCATTTCATTTTCTACTAAATTTTTAGATTTAGTTCGAAAGAAGGAATGAAACCTGCTCATTCCCTCAACGATTTACAGCTTTATTGACGCTAAAGGCTAAAAGATATTAAACTGTCCCCTTCTTTCAAAACTCCCTTTTTGACCCTCAATCTCTGTTTCGTGGTGTTGGTTGGTGCTCTATCTTTTTACTATATTTGCTTGAGGGGATGGTTGAAGTTCTCGCATCCGCCACTATTGCATAAGTTGCATCGTTGCATAAGGGTTGCACTACATTTTCATAAATTCTGTGTGGAATAGATTGCTAGCATTATTCGTTGTGGTACCTTCTTTCCAGCCACATCTCTTCTTCGAACGCTGCTTGCCTTTCCTGGCTGTATTTTTATCTCCATTTTCTTTTAAGGTACTCGTCCTTGCGGTCTTCTCTGAGGTGACCTTTGAAAAGGGCTCAGCCCGGTGATCTGTGAATTCATCCTGAATTTATATAGTTAATTATATATATATAAATATAATTATATATATAATATATGTATATAAATATTATATATATTATATATATACTATACTATATATATTATATTAATATATTATACTATAATATTATATATAATAGATTCTTTTTTCTTTTTTTTTATCCTCCCTTGTTTTTCCACTAGATGTTGGGCAGGGGTGCGTAACATGTACGGAAGATTTGACAGTTAAATAGAAGAGTATGACGTAAGTGAAAAATAAAGCCTCCCCTTACCATCACCTCCATACCCTTAATCGAAAGCTCGTTGCAGTAAAACAAATCCACGTCCATGCTTCAAAAGACAGCGAGAAAGCACCATCACTGTGGTATCTCGTGAATGTAATGTTCACATACTAGTCAGGTCCACAACCATACTTCCCTCACAAAACCCCGCCATTCACTCCTATTATACACCTTTCTTCTCGCTCTGCCAAACTCACATCCTTTCCTACAGACATTCCTTTCCTTCAGACATTCTTTTACAGACTCAATTTACTTTTCCTTTGGTATTTCAACAGGTCGATTCTAGCACACTTATCAATATACATCCGTTTAACCTACTGACTAACATCCATCCTTTCCATATGACAAAAAAGTTCTCAATATACTCCTTTATTTTATTGTCATTTAGGCCTTTCTAAAAACCACACAATACTCCATTACGTTCATTCTTCATTTTATCAATTCTTCTCACGCCTAAAACGCCCCTAAAATCATCCATCTGAACAGATTGCCCCCAAGACCTAAACCTCTTATTCCAAAACCATTAGTTTTACTACAATATATTAACACAGGTAACAATATACCCTCAAGCAAAACCATGGCGCACTCAACACTTATAGCATTTATGTCCACCAATATATATATATATATATATATATATATTATTATATATATATATAATACTATATATAAAATATATAATATATATATATAATATATATATATATATATATATATATATATATATATATATATATATATATATATATATATACTGAAAAACCCTTGTTTCCTTTACAAATAATTCCAATCTTAATACATCAAAAAAGTTCATTTCGTCCTTTTTCTTCTCTTTTATTACCTCTCCCAAACCACCTTCACCTCATTTGGACGTAGGCAAATCAGGGAGTGACTTTCTTTCCAAAAAAAAGAAAAAAAAAAAAAAACATCGGAAAAGAAATTTATTAATTTCCGTCATTTTTGCAGGAAAAAACCCCAACAAATTTTCCTGTTTCGAGTTCATATTGTTACCTTACACGTCGCTAAATATATTAAAAACCTTGCAGTTACAATTCTAATACTTTTTTTAAAATCTTTAACCTCTGTCCTTCGGATCCATCTCTCGACGAGTTCCGGGAACCAATTCATGTATTGTGAAAGAGAAGAGAGATTTTTTCTCCTCCAATTCGGAAACCTTATCAGACCAAAACTTCCCACACCCCATATCATCGAGCCAATTTACCACTGGCCGCGCCCAAAAATTCTTATTTTTTTCTTTTTTATGCCGTAGTCTCCTATTACTTCTAAAACTACTCCCCCCGAGCCCCAGCGCCCGGCCAATCCCCCCATTACCGCCCGCAATCTTCTCTTCACCCCCCCCCCTCAGGACTCCCGGCTCCTTCCCGGTTGGCTCCCCTACCATCCCACCGAAACCCGCCTGCCTCTATAAAGGCATGTCCCACTCTTACTCCCTCCACACCGCCCCCCACTTTTGTCAAAGCCTCCGACCGCCCTCCCCAACTATCCTACCTTCATTATGGCGAAAGAGAATATTTCCTCGCCCTCCGATGAATTCTAAAAATTAAACACACAACCATCTTTCCCCCTTTTGACATTTTCAATTTCCCCTCCCCTATATTACTTATTGCCAACCATTGCGACACCGCTGACCTATACCTCGTATATCATTATATACGATATATATAATCTACAATATTAATTACCTCCCTTACCTACTACTCATATATACATTAATATATCCCCGTTTCCTAATCTAATACTTATAATCGTATACTATATATACTAGTATATATCCTTCATACTATATATATATATATATATATATATATATATATATATATACCTATATATTTATAATATATATACTATATATATATATTTTATATATATAACCTATATATATTCTACTTATACTAATATTGATACTATATATAATATATATACTAATATATATATAATATATCATATATATACATATATATATTATAATATATATAAATATGGACATTCGGTTCTTAGGATCTTTCTCCTCAGAAATTGCGAAATTGTTCTTTGTCTTATGGACGAAAAAAAAAAAAAGATAACAAAATTTCTGCATTTTTTTTCTACTGTACCTTATCGAAACAAAATATACAGAACGCCTATAGCGGGTGCGCAGTATGCGTTTTTTTTAAACCAATGCAAGAGTGATAATAAAATTTATAAAAATAAGAAATAACGTATTACATTAAGTTGAGGTTATGATACCAGTTAAGTTAAGGTGTACGTTGGAGCTACGTTACGTTAGTTTACAATAGATCTTAAACTTTAATATATTTCTTGAATACAGGTTCTTATGACTAAACGACTGAATTACTAAAGAGATTTCATTGAAGCGCGTCTCGAGCTAAAAAAAATATACCTTGGAACACATTTTTTTAAATACAAAAATTTTAAATAATTTTTTTCTTGAAAACATCTTTTCGGAACCCGCGAGAAAAAAATCCTACCTCTGAATAGACCTAACTAATAGATTATATACTAATATATATAATATATTATATATATATATATATATATATAAATATATATACCTACTATATATATATATAATATATATATTATACTATAATATATTAATATATATATATAACTTCCCTTTTAAAGAGCTTTATTCCCTCTCAGGAGCGATTAACACGCGGGGGGGTTGGGACTACAAGAAATTTCACTTCAAGGCCGGCCGGCTATTCCCCAGACCTGGTTGCCACCACTGTTCCCGCAGCCGAGTTTTAATTCCTGGCCCCCTGGAAGATTAAACCTCAGACTGCTTTACGTGCCCAAGGATTGAGCAGCGCGTCGCTCCCTCCGCATGTGAGTCGGTTGTATGAGTCAACCTCCTACGCCACGTGGCGTTTACTATACAGCCTATTATATATATATATATATAATATAATATATACTATATATATATATACTATTTATAATTATATATATATATATTATAATATATACATAAAAATATAACTAACCTATTATATATATATATATATTATATATCGTACTATACCATATCATATACTAATATAATATCATATACCACATATATATATATTTACTATATATATACTTACTATATATATATATACTATATATTATATACTATATATATATATATATATATAATACTAATATCATATAGTATATATATAATATATTAGCTGACATAAAGAAAAACAAGAAATAACAACAAAATAACTTACCTCTCCACACTTATCAATTTTCACCGCATTGACGCTTTAATAATTAATTAAAAAAAGGGAGCTTGACCCCAGTCGACTCCTTCCCCCCCCCGCGTATCCGTAATAGAGAGATTCAGAAAAATAACGTACGATGTCTTGTAATAAACGATTAAGTACGAGAAGTCATGACGAGAAAGGCCTAGCATCCTGTTGCTATGAACAACAAGAAACTGAGTTAGAGGAGCCAACTGCCAACAGTGATCAGTGAATCGAGAAGAAGAGACGCTGTTATGAAACCTACAGAGTAGTAAGTTCAAGTGAGGATAGAAGAGTTCTGTTCATGAAGAAAAAGATTAAGTATGCAGAGTGATGAAAGAAGCTTGTCTGTCTTGGCGATAACAATGAAGTAAGCAGTGTGTATGAGTAAGAAGAGCCTCTGTTGTGATAACGATTAAATAGGAAGAGTGATGAGAAGAAGAGTATCTGTTGTGATAACGATTGAGTAGGGTAACAACAGAAAAAAGATTGGAAAGGGTCAGTGAAAGCTGGATTCTTGATAGAGCAAAACGTCTTAGAACCCACACATTCAAGAATATCCGAATGGATGGAACCATTTCAGATATCCTGTGCATACTCAGAACAAACATTATCCGCAAGTTTAGAGCGCATTCTAAGAGCAAGTTGAGTATTAATGCTTGTGGCAAACTGAGTATGGAATCATAGAGGAAGTTAAATATTTCATACTCAAAACAATGATGATCCGCATGGATGGAATCGTTTCAGACATCCGCTGCATATTCAAAACAAATAAGATCCACATGGATGAAAACATCTCAGATATTCTGTGCATACCCACAACAAAGAAGATCCGCAATAATGGAATCATCTCAGATATCCGGTGCATACTCAAAACAAAGAAGATCCGCACGGATGGAATCATCTCGGAAAAGAGCCTCAATAAATTTCAAAACAAAACAATATTAAACATGGATGGAAACATCTCAGATATGGAAAATATTTATATTTTTAGCCAATCTTTTGACCAAATGAGCAGTGAAACCGCAGCTTACTCTGACCACTAAAATTGTCGTTTTTGAGGTGTTTTCTCGTTATCTGTAGTCATTTCTTTTTGCTATTTATTTTATTTTTGAACAAAAACCTACTGTTCTTTATTAAATATCGCTTCAAAACCTTACAAAATTTTTCGAAATTGACTTCACTCGTAGCATGCACTAGATGGGTCCATTTACCTACAAAATGTAAGTTTCTTAGAATTTGATTCTTTGATCCCAAGATCTAAACAGCAATGACTCGAATTCAAACCCTAAACTTTTTGGGTTTTGAACAATGACAAAATATTTTAAATAATTCATTTCCTATTGCCTGGGTAATGCTGATCAGATGAAGATTTTCTGGGCTTATGTAATCTGGGGAACGCTACATATTTTTATTTATAATTTTTTTTTTTTTTGGACTAAATTGTTAGCAGTTTTGATTGTGTCTTTGGGAACAAAATTTTACAAAAAAAAAATGTTGAAATTGTTTAAAATGTCACGTGGATGGTCGAGTAAATAACTGCTTAAAGAGCTGGAAATGTGAAATTCCCCCCACCGAGTGACGGACGAAGCGAAACGGTACACAACTAAGAGTAAATTGCCTGGTTGGGGGTTGTGACGTGGGTATGGTTGTGGGCACTCAGGGGATTATAACCATGAGGCATTTGAACGATACCCCATAGTGAGCTGGTCCAATCGGGGGTCTTGCGAAAACCTCTAGTGCGGATTCAGATGTGCGACCGATTTTCTTACTTGGGGGGCGTATAAACGGGACGCGTAAAGCGGGGGGGGGAAGCTTCTTTTCGACCTTGTTGTCGTTTCTTCCACTACTTGTCTATGTGTATCTGTTAGGGGACCGAACCGGGCGGGAATTTTGCCGGGCCGGGCCGGAGCCGGAGCCGGGGTTAGCTTAAAATCAGAAATGTAAGTCAAAAAGATACTGAGGTCTCATAGTGTCTGTTGAAACTAAAATATAATTTCAATAATTAATATTTTCAATTAAAAAAAGGAATACATTTTAATTAAATTCAATTAATTAAATATTTTTTGCAAAGAAATTTTTAGAACTCACTCTCGATTTTCGTAGAAAGAATAAGTTGTTATTAAATATATCATATTAATATACTATATATATAATATATATACTATTATATATATATATATATATATATATATATATATATATATATATATATATATACTACTAATATATGAGTTTATACGCGATATATATATATATATCTATATATATATATATATATATATATATATATATATATATTAGAACCACCTAATACTTTTCCTCCCAGGTGCTTCGCAAGCGCGCTTTTGTTCAACCCATCCCGAAAAAAAAAGGTAGCCCTTCTGATCCTTCAAACTATCGCCAAGCTCTCACTTGTATTCTATCTAAAGGCTTTGAAAACTCTTCTGAACCTCATTTCCTTTATCATCTGGAGATCTCATTCCCTTCTTCAGATCATCAGTATGCTTTCGACGTTCGAGTTCAACTGCGGCATACTTTCCTATTTAACTGATTTATGGTCTTTCTGCCCTTAGGGAATATGGGAGTCTTGCGTGGTGGCGCCTTGACATATCCAAAGCTTTTGACCGAGTATGGGCATGCGTCGCTTCTCTCGAAGCTCCCTTCCTTTGGGTTTCCTCCCTTCTCTTTGCTTACTCATGTCTAGCTTTTCTCTCCGATCGCCTCCATTATCAGCATCGTAGATGGAGGTCCTCTTCCTCCTTTCCTGTTAATTGTGGTGTTCCTCAAGGTTCTGTTTTATCTCCAACTTTATTCCTACTTTTCATCAACAATCTCCTCAGCTGTACTTCTAACTTCTCTTCACTCTTACGCCGAAGACTCAACGCACCATTCTATTCCTACGTATTTCAAATACGGCTCCTCTTTTAGCATCTGAAGCTGCCTCTCGTCTTGCTTGCTTTCTGATTTCTAATTCTTGCCATCTGGACTTGGGATTCCCGGTGGTCACCACACTTGTTA
The DNA here is from genome assembly GCA_015478945.1 of Trachelipus rathkii. Classification (NCBI taxonomy): domain Eukaryota; kingdom Metazoa; phylum Arthropoda; class Malacostraca; order Isopoda; family Trachelipodidae; genus Trachelipus; species Trachelipus rathkii. Next base: position 9,568 of record JABUQX010073898.1, on the reverse strand, counting down.
AAGTTTAACTCTTTAAAAAAATCAACTTCTTTATATCTCCCTCTCAAAAACACCTCTCCCAAACTTTCCTATTTTCTTCGACGGCTCTACCCAGCAAAAAATTCCTGAAGGATTCCAGTATGTTTCCTAGTGGATTTTCCGTTACCATTAGGAAAATTCCTGTATGGAACAGCCAGGAATTTGGAGGCCCTTGAAAATACTGGTATCTAAGATAGGAATTTTGAAATTCCCAAGGAAAATTTCCATTGGGAATTACCATCATGGTCGAGTGACCTAATAGGTATTTTAGTTATGCATCCCTTTACGGATTTACAGAATCTCTCTTATGCGTATGTACCTGTAGAAAAGTATTGGCGGATTTCAATCTTAGAAACTTTGCTGATTTCCTGAAGTAATGGTCGACAGATTTCATAGTAGACCAAAGGAGTTAAACCAAAATCCTACCGGTAACATATAGGAAAGAGCGATATTCCCATAGGATACCTGCTGGATAGGAAGCATGGAAAAAGTGGTTCCCAATGGAAATATCCATATTATATATATATATATTTACTACATATATAGATATATTATATATAACTATATATATATGTATATATATAGTAATTGTATAGATATATAATATATATATAGTTATATATATATATAATAAGAAAGAGAGGAGAGAAGAGAGATGAGAGAGGAGAGAGAGAGAGAGAGACGAGAGAGAGAGAGGAGCGAAGAGAGAGAACGAGGAAGAGAGAGAGAGAGAGGAATGAAGGAAGAGAGAGAGAGACGAGAGAGAGATCAGATGAGACGGAGAGAGATGGAGATGAGAATGAGAGAAGGAGCAGAAGAGAGAGACGAGAGAGGTAATACAATACTAGAATATTTTAAATACATTTAATGAAAGTATTTGCAGAGATATAAAATAATATATTACATTGAAAAGTTCAACTTAATAATAAATTAAAAATTGATAAAAATAATAATTATAAAAAATAATAATGTAAAAATAATAAAATAATATTCAACAATAACAAAAACAAGATAGCCTATAATTGGTAGACAAATGTAATAATAAAGTAATGGGGAGCTTACGCCAATAATAATAAAAATCACAAAGTAGTTATAACCCTAGTCTTAATTTTATATATATATATAACTATTATATATATATAATATATATATACCTAATATATATATTATATATATACATATATATACGATAATATATATATATATAGTATATATATATATAACCAACTCCTCCTTTTCCGGATTGGGCGTGAGTGCGCAAGCATACACCAGAAAGAGAAAAGTAGTGGAGCATGATATAGATCGAAAAGAAAAGCCATCCCTCTTACCCTTAAGTGAGAACTCGTAGAAGCCAGAAAATATTCAACCCATGGCTTCACGGGAGTGTGACGGACTCTCACTGTGGTATCTCGTCAATGTAAGGTTCTACCCTTGGACCAGGAGTTCCACAACCATACAACCTCACAAAACTCCACCATTCACTCTTCTTCTCGCCTCTGCCAAACTCACATTATTTTACCGACTCGATCCACTTCCAGCAGGTCGATTTAAAGCACACACTCCACTATACATCGCTTAAACAACCGACTATCATTTATCCTCCTTTTCTTATGACCAAACCATCTTTTAATGCCTACTCTCGTTTATTCTACATATGCCTTTTTTTACACCACATAACTACCTATTGCGTTCACTCATTTTATCATATCAAATCTTTCACACCTAAACTCATTATACCTAAGATCTATATCTCTTGTTCATATACCATAGTTTACTACCCTATACATAACACAGGTAACAATATATACGCTCATGCAAAACCCTAGCGGACTTCAAGGACTTATCTTTTACATCAAGAAATTTCATTTGCCACCAGTCCACATTCCTTACAACAGCCTCCATCATCTGTCTACCTTTCATCCACATATATCCTAAATATTTTAAAACAAACTTAAAATCTTAACTCACTCACCAGCTAAACATGACTTAACACCACGGACACTTTCCTCACTCTTATCTACATTAATTTTCAAACCCCTCTGCCAAAATCCTTTTAAACTCTCCTCCGAATTCGTCACGCAAAACTAAATCGTTCCACGTACAATAAGCAGGGCACCCTCCACTCTCTTCCATTCTTCATCATTCTAACCACCTCCGAGCTCTCACCTTATAATTCTTTCAATTAACCAATCCATGCCTACCAAAATTAAATAATCAAGCGAGACATAACACATCCCTACCTAACTCTGCTACTTATATTTAATCCAGATCACTCTTCAACGCTATCTATACTTACACACTCTTCCACTATCGTCATACATGAATAATTTTGATTCCATTCCGATAGCCTACCACCAACAAAATGTATTACTAACGCCTGCCACAGAAATTTCGCTATTAAACCTGTCATACGGCCTGTTGCAAGTCCATAAAGCCCCCTTAATACAAATTATTCTTCTCTCTCATTTTCTCAGCAATTTGTTTCAATGTAAAAAATTGATCCACACATCCCCTCTACCCCTTCTAAATGCAACTTTTTATATATATTTACTATATATATATATATATACTATATATACTATATATAATAATATAGTATAACTAAATATACTATTATCATATATATACTCCTTCTAAATGCATTTTATTGTATTTCTATATATATATATATATATATTCACCATTCCCTCTGGTAAACTTCTCAAAGTCCGTCAGGTGATGCCTCTACAGAATGCTCTCCAGATCCCTGTCTTCGTAAATTCTGCTCTCTTCCACATCTTTCATAGTTGTTCCTCTGTCTCTCACCGCTTCCTCCACCGTGTCCATCGATCTTTTTCTAGATTTTCCCGACGGTCTTCTGCCAACCAGCCTCCATTCCAGCATTCTTTTTGGTCCCGCTCTCTCCTCCATTCTTTGCACACACATGTCCATACCATCTTAGATGCTTCTTTTGTATTTCTTCGTTCACCAAGTCGATTAATTCCTGTATATATATATATATAGTTAGTTGTTATATATATATATAATATATAAGATATATATATATATATAGTTATTATATATATATATATATATATATATATATATATATATATATATATATATAGCAAATATATATATATATATATATATATATATATATATATATATATATATATATTTTTTTAAGTCTGTTCACCAAGTCGATTCTCAATTCTATATATATATATATATATATATATTGCAGTAGTGTACACAGGAATGGAATCAAAAGTATATAACGACGATAGTGAAAGTGAAGCGTGTTGAAGAATAAATGGAATTGAAATACTAATTGAAAGATCACCAGAATCAGTAAAGAACGATGACACAACCATAAACACTGCTAAATACCAAAGAGAGAGGCTGGAGACCCCTCCCCGAGGGAAAGCCACCCTGTCGTTCCCCGCCGAGAGACCCCGACTCTGCCATCTTTGCGGTTTATCCTTGGGTATTCCTTTAGTTTGAAAAACACCCCCAAAAAATAAAAACAATATATTACTAAAAATTACTTTAAAAACTTTAGTTTAAAATATTTCTGAACTTTTTTAAAGGATGTCCGTTACCACTAAATTCACATTGTTAGTATCATATACCAGCAATATATTAAAAAAAAAGAAATTAACTGACACAGTCGTAACGAATAAACCTACAGGTGAATATGCCCTCGCTACCACTTTTTAATGATACTAGTAATGTTAATTTATATTTGAATATATGCTGTAAAACAGGTGAAAATTCAAAATTGATGTCGTAAACCAGAAAGGTTCAGGATATATATATAGTTATGTTGTGAAAGAGAAACATATATATATATATATATATATATATATATATATATAAGAGCAGATATATATATATTATAAGTATCTAAACATGTTTATATATTCAGGGACCTTTTCATATTAGATAATAAGTTTTAATTTTTTTTTGTTTTTTTTAATATATTGCTACTATATGATACCAACAATGAATTTCAGTGGTAACGGACAAGATTCAAAAATATATAGGACTGCTACTGTTCTACGGATCCGTAACTCAAAAATTTTTTTTTTTTTAACTAAAGGGAATAATTTAAGGGGAAACCGCAAAGAGAGTCGGTCTTTATCTGGGAACATAGACCATTTCTCCGGAGGGTCTCCGGAACTCTGCCTTTTTGGTATTTGGGTGTCGTGTGGGTTCCTCCGCCCCCGGGGGCATGGAAACGTCCCTCTGTCCCCCGTCGGCTCGAGCCCCCCTAATTTTTATTTTTTATTTTCTTTGTATTTTTTTATTTTTTTATTTGTTACTTGTAATGTTTTATATGCAGATTCCAAATATGTAATTGGTTTTTCAGTAAGTGTCGTACTTTAAAGATATATTTAATTTCATGAAAAAAAGTTTTTTTTTTTTTTTTGCATTTTTGTAATAAGCTTATACGCTGATTCCAAATACAATTGGTTTTTCTGTAAGTGTCGTACTTTCGATATATCATTTTTAAAACAATATTTAACAAAATGTGATTTCTAAAAATTATTGAAAATATTTCGAATATCTTTGAATCATGTCCGTTACCACTGAAATTCATTGTTGGTAACTCATATAGTAGCAATATTAAAAACAAAAAAAATTCAAACTGACCCAAGCGAAATAAAAAAGGGCCTATATGGACATATATATATATAGTATATATATATATATAAGTTATATATAAGAGCAGCTATATATATATATATGTGGAGGTAGAGTATATATAGAAAGGTATATGTATATATATATATATAGAAAGGAGAGTAGCATATATGTTAAGGTTATGTATATATATATATGTTATATATATAGCAGCATATAGAGAGGTATGAGGAGAGAGTGTATATATGGTATAAGGCTATATGAAACTAACCGGAATTTTTTTCTCCATTTTAAAAATGAAACTCTAGCAACGTTTTAAAATTATCCTTAGTTTCCCTTATGAACTATATTTTATATTAATAAAACTTTTTTCTTGATTCTTTTATTCTATAAATAAGTTTATTATTATTATTATATGCATAAGTCTATCCACAAACAATTTTTATTGATCTATCACGTAAGCCTAATTTGCTTGTCTCTCACAAGTAATAACTGTAATAATATAAGTAACAATAAATAACTCCATTAATTTATATTCAATGCACTTAATTAAATTTTTTTTTCGTATTGTTTACATTTTAGAACATAAATATCACAAATGATATCAACTTTCAGTATAATTGATTGACAGACTTTCTTGACATCACGGTTGCAAATGTTACCAGCTTTTATTATTTTATAAATTTTAAAACTAAGTCAAAGCACACCAACGTTACAAAAAAAAATATATATTAAAGCTAAACGGTTTTGTTAATATTTTATAGTTGTAAACAATATTAAAATAAAAATTCACATCTTATTTTTAAAGATTATATTTTCGAATTAGAATAAACCTTGTATTTTATCTACCGTCGTTATTATGGTTTTCATTAAATTTATAGGCTGGTATGTATTCGTGATGTAGAAAAGAAAAATAATTAAATTATCAACTGATATATATTATATATATAGCAGAGTTATATATATATATAGAGCAGCTATATATATATAAGTATATATATAGTATAGGCAGATACAAGCAGGCATATATATATATATATATATATATATATATATATAGTGTGCTACTTAACGGCTACACGGGAACGGAAGGTTTGATGAAAGAAAAATTGGCCAGGTAGTCTCTTTAAGTGAAACATAAAATAGATGTTTCTTTATGGGCGAAAAGAATTTTTTTTTTTTTAGGATGACCTGACCTGACCTAAACTAATCTAACCTCATTTCTCCCCTAGAACATAGGAAACTCATTTCTGCCTCCGCTAGAACATCTATTTATGTATCATAGAGGCCACCTGTGAAAATTTTTTTCTCCCGTTCCGTCTGGCCGTTAAGTAACTTTGTTATATACATATATATATATATATGTTGTTGTTGTTGCAAGATAGTATATATATATATATATATATATATATATAAGGTTTTATATATATAAGTATATAAAGAATATATATATATATTATGCTATATAGTAGCAGTATATATATATATATAAGGTTAAAGAGTTATTATATATATATATATATATATATATATATATACATATAGAGAAGAGTATATATATATATATATATATATATATATATATATAGTTATATTTATACACCTCATGGGCCTATTCAACGAGGGGAATTTGTCTAGGGTAATTAATGCCTAGGATCCGAAAGAGGGATCGAACCCTGACCCTACGCCTCGTGACCCATTCACGCTACCGTTTTAAATGTTATTTTGACATTTATTTCCTTCTTTAATTATTTTTTTTTTTTCTTACAGATCTTAAAGTCTGATTCGATAAGAAATTTATCGTTTAGAAGCAGAAAATACTTTTATAGGGGTATGTTTGTATATGTGGGAAACAATAAGTATGACATGTGGGTTCCTATAATTTTGACATTGGAAAATTCCTGAAGTACAGGTTCTAGAATTTTCCTGCGATATCCTGGAGGATATTTTTTAGGATTTATCCTACAGAAAAATTCCTTTGGGAATTTTTATAAATTCAAAATGGATTTGTCCTAAGGGATAAAATCCTGGTGAATTCTCTAGGAAATTTCGCCATTCCATATGGTCCATAAATTTCCAGTTGGCTTCCCCACAGGACCTTTTTTGCTGGGCCTTATGTTCAATAAATCCTATAGAATACGTGCATTTTATAGAGCTGGTAGGCTTCGGCCTGAAGAACTGCTGTTTCAATCCAGTATATATATATATTTTTGCGTGTATGTTTATATGTGTGCGTTAGCATATTTGTATGTATGCATAGATATATAATGTATACTTGAATTTAGTCATTTTTAAGTGATATATAAAGATATAGATCCAACATAAATATTTTTTGTTGATATATATATATATATATATATATATATATATATATATATATATATATATATATAAACTCTTTAAATTAGGAATATATATATATATATATATATATATATATATATAGGTGATAATTGGTTTAGAGCGACAACTATCATCAATCCATATCTCAAAAACTACACACAGGGAAAGGGAATACATTGCTAGAAACAAGTTGGTCCACTTAGGAGTGGAAAATGGGTGTGCATTATATAAATGGGAACTAAATTACGGAACAGAGAAATTCGTTTTTTAAATCCTGTAAAATCAGGAAGGAAAAAGTAAATTCGAAAATTAAAAGCACCTGTTTCATAATAAGAGTAATAAATGATTAGAGAGCTCATTTAGAGACCTTTATTGGTTACTCGTTAAAATAAATAGACTTTTCTATTACTTTGCTTTTTTTTCTTTTTACTAAAAGAATACCCCAAGGGTATACCGCACCGATGGCCTTCCAACTACGTACTACCTCTCCGGGATCTCCGGAACCCCGCCTGGTATTTGCGTCGCGTTCCGCCCCGCCTACGGGTATGGGAAAAACGTCCCCCCTGTGTCTCCTGTCGGCTCGAGCCCCTACATTGCCGTGTAATACCTTTAAAAATAATAAATGTATATATATATATGTATTCGATTTCTAAAAAAAAAAAATAGCTTATCTCCACTTTGTTTTTTAACTTATGAATTTATGTTTATAAATTTCCTTAATTAAATTTTACGAGGCTTCCAAAATGTATTCCTTTTCGCTGTATTTTTTGAGATATGATTTTTTTCATTTTTTTACATTTTCCGCCCCAAAATTTTGCCAGACCCAACAATGTATTCCTTTCCGTAACTATTGTAGTTTTGATCTGATCGATGATAGCTGTCGCCTCTAAACCAAATATTATCACCATATATATAAGATATATGTTATATATATATATAAGGCATAATTACAGAACGTGATCATTAGATATATATTGTTATAGCAGCAGGTTGCTAAGGTATATATATATATATATATATATATATATATATATATATGTTATATATAAATATATATAAGGTTGTTATATGAGATATATATATATATATGGTGAAGTATATTCCTGATTTAAATATACATGTATATAAATATATATAAAGAGAGAGAGAATATATAAGGTTATTAGATATATATATATATGTTATATATATATATATATATATATATATATAGTTATATATATATATATATATATATTTATATATATATATATATATTATATATATATATATATATATAGCTTATTCAAAAGTTTTTAATAATAAAAATGATAATCCACACATGAGCCCAATATTTATAAATATTTCATAATTTCGAAAAGTATTATTTCAAAATGAATATAACTAGTAAGAAGTCTTTTTATTATTAAATAGTTTTCTCCGTTTAGCTGGAAAATAAGAACTCTTTAATATTTCTTTAGTTTTTCTTTCCAAATAGTTATAATATTTATTTTCAATTGATGTCACCAGCCAAAACTTTTCCCGTAGCTTAGTACTAGCCCATTTAATCTTTATGCCAGAAATAGTTGACTTAGCGACGTTTCGCAATGGGTAAATAAACGACCTTCACTGTACAAGTAGTTGCAGGATTTCCAGAGAAGTAATTTGATAAGCCAGCAACTGATGGAAAATGTGCAATGATTAGGTAATGGTTGTAACTATTTTTCTCATCAATTTGTTCTATCGATTCCTTCCAGAAATTTAACCAAGATTTTGCTTCACCAATTAGGTAACCAATGAGTTATAACGAGTTCAATTTTTTTTTAAATTTTCTGATTTGGTTAATTTTCTCAATTTCTAACTGGGTTCAAAATGCAAAGAAAGGAAGATGTTATATTGTGTTCGAAAATTTGATACTCAATGAAATGAGAGAACAAGGTAAGGTTTAAATAGTGAAACTCTGTTGTAATTCAGCAGAAGATATTTATGTCCATGAGGCTAGGATTCTTTTGGATACTGTACGTGGTAATGAAAAATCTTCACAAAAATTCTTAGATTTCTTAAAAATTCCTTTAAAAAGAGACCGCATTATTTTCACTTCTATCGGGTTTTAAAATATTTAAGTTTTTCTACGTGACAATGAACCTCATCCAAGTTTAAGAATATTTATATAGCTCCGGGGCAATATGAACTATATTCGCCACAGATACAAACACGAGAATGGTGGACCTACTGCTGCTGATAAAGGCGACGTGCTGCAAAGTTAATGGTTTGCGTTACATCTGGATCAGATGAGAGATTTTCTAACGATAATTTTATTTGGCTAAATTAAAAAAAATATCCTAATTGATTTATACTTAGTAAACCATAGTGTTTCGCATAACAATGGTATATTTGCTACCAAATTTCTGGGTGACGTACTTCACGGAAAAATTTTATAATGTTTTACAATTCCAATAGTGTTTCAAAACCCTGAACAGCATTTAGGTCATTGAAAAATTTGACTTTGGGCTACTGGAAGGGCGCGCACGAAAACGCGAAAGCGTTAATGATAAATGCGAAAACGGCTAAACACCCAATTATTGGTCTGGGTTTGTAC
>JABUQX010073897.1:55000-59550 GCA_015478945.1 Trachelipus rathkii | reverse complement strand
CTACTGCTTTTCATTTCGATGCATGTCATGGCCCACCTTACCCCGTCTAGGGGAAAAAAAAGGAAGATGAGAAGAAGAAGAAGAGAAGAAAAGAATATATATATATATACTATATATATATGATATATATATAATATATATTATATTATATATATATATATATATAATATATATAATTTATATATATATATATATATTAGTGATTGCAGCAGATGTCATTTTTTTCGCATCCGCGGATGAAGATGCGGAAGGTGATGTTTTTATTTTAACATCGCGATGCGATGCGGATGTTTGATATTATATTATATCATTATATATATATAATATCTATATATATATATTATATATATTATATATATATATAATATTTATATAGTATATATATATATATGCCTAAATATTTCGAGTTTTAAGCCACAATATATTAATATAAATGTTACAGGGGTCAGGAACGGGAAACCCAATCAAAATACACCCCACTACCTTTTTCCCCAAACCTCCGACCTAATGAAAGAGATTTACAATGAATTATATACATTTTGCACTAGTACTGAAATTCAATATAGGAAGGTTGTGCTGAGAAACATCAATTTTTTCTGCCCTTTCTGCTGAGAGTCTATTTCTCTTTTTATTCATATATTAGCCCAGTATTGTTAAATTCTTTCTCACTTGGAACACCAGTTGGAGCACAGGACAGTCATTTCCTTGCAAGTTTATTTAAGCGTGGGTTAAAATTTCTTACTTTCACAACTTATAGGAGCATTATTTGTATCTGTCGTTTTTCCTTGGTTGATAGTTTTCAATCATTGCACTACATCTTTTGGTAATTGTGTGTTTCTTCCTCACTACTGGACTGTAGAAATTTCTCCCAGTGAATCTGTTAATTGATTTACTTGTAGAAGGTGTTGGTTCTGTAGATTTCGGTTTTTCCTTTTAATGGGCGGCGAATTAATAGACTGTTTCGGATTGAAGTTTCAACTGCAACACAAAGTGCCGATTTAGTTTGTTCTAATTTTGTGTTACAAAAAAACTTGCCCTTTTATAACGGGGGATCTAAGTAAGTTTCAAATAGTAGAAGGTCATTAATTTCCTCAGAACCAAAGCGTTTTTCAGCTCTAGTTTTTATTACATCTTTCATTCTTTTTAAACTGTCATCATTTTCATTTGAAGATGGTTTCAAAATGCTTCCTTATCCCAAATACAAAAATCTTTTCCATCGCTTGTGGAAAAAATTTGTGTATTTGGCAAACCAAGCATATAGTAAAGTTTGCCAAAATGACCATACACCACATGGGTATTTCGCAAAGAGTTGAACGAACTCCGTTTGTGTGGAGCCGCCTTTACGTTGAGATTAATGGTATTCCATCGGAGACAGAAGCTGTAGAGGCGCAGATGTTTTGCATCCCTTATCTCATGTGACTCTGTTGACTCAAATTATTTTGAACTGCTGTGAGATCATGAGTCATCATTACACAGTTGAGTCGAGTCCATGTCTCTCATTTTTTTTTTTTAAAAATTATTTAGAAATAATGAAGGATTGATATCGCGCAACATCCGCAGGGCAAGCGCGGATGCGGATGCGGATGTTAAATGCATCACTAATATTATTATATCTATATATCTATTATATATATATATATATATTATATATTATATATATATAATATATATATATATATATACTATATATTATTATTAATATATATAAATATTATATATATATATATATATATATATATATAATATATATATATATATATATATATATAGTATATATATATATATATATATATATATATATATATATATATATATATATATTAAATATATATATATATAAATATATATATATATATATATATATAATATATATATATATAATATATTATATATATATTATATATATTATTATATATATATATATGTGTGTGTTGTGTGTGTGTGTGTGTGTGTGCTGTGTTGTTGTTATAAATTTTTAATTAAACTGAAAAGAAGTTAAAATAAACTAAAATCAGGAATCTCTTAGTTATTTGATTATCACTGCCCAACAATGAAATTGTTCGGGCTCAAAATTTGCGTATTTTTTTGTTACTTGTATTTCCTCCTTGCTGAATTTCAAAAATCACCTTAAAACTGATCGATTAGCTATTGCTTTGGAATACGGACATGCATTTTTTAAAGTCTGCATTTTGTAGTATGGGGGAATTTTGTTTTGGGAGTTGTCACACCTATCAACGACATTAAACAGAAAGTCCCCAGATTGTTCTGTAGGCTATAAACATAAATAACTGTTAAGTGACTGCGAGTTTCTATTGGTTTATGTTTTCAGAAATTTCTGGTTTTTGAGTGCTTTACAGTTTGTTAAAATTTGTTATATCAATAAGGCCACGAAGAATGTATAAATTAGTGATAATTTTTGTTACAATGTGATGAAATAATATTTTCGTCAAAGAAACGGGAATCTTGACGCCTCTTGTGGAAGACTGTCAAGTCAGCAATTTGTATGAAGGTTAAGGCCGATAAGTGTGGCTCCGGCATTATGTTGCAACTCTTGTTCAGTTATACTACGAGAATGGCTGAAAATAAAAAAAACGATGTATGGCTTTTGCTGTGCCTATGGTTTGGACAGGGAGCCTACAAAACATACAGATGATGCTACTTCTGCTTGACTCCACATATAAAGGCAGGAATTGTCAAGGAAGAAAGAGGAACAGTTTGGTACCCTAATCTTCCTTCTGCATATCGACCTATTCCACAGTAAGATTCAGTCTACCAGCTTCCTCACTCCACCTCAAATTATTGAGCTTGAAGTATAAAATGAAGACAAATGAAGAAGAAGATCTCAACAAGCTTCCAAATCCGATGACCAGATTTTAGGTAAACGATGATACACCCCACCGAACTGAATCAAGCGGAATTTGAGTGATCTCATTCGAGAACTTGACTTGTCAAAGGAGAAGGCAGACTTCTAGGTTCAAAGACTACAGAATTGGAATCTTCTCCAACGTTAATATGGCAAGCGTCTCACAGTACAGAGAACGTCAAAGGGATCTGCTTTCCCTTTTTGGAGGAAAACAATCTGGTTGTTTGCTGCGACGTTAATGGCTTGATGAAATGTTTGAATTTCAACCATGATCCAACTGAATGGAGGCTATTCATAGACTCATCCAAGCTTAGTTGAAAGCTGTATTACTACACAACGTCAACCGTTTCCTTCTATTCCTCTTGTCATGCAGTTCTGAAGGGAGACTTATGCAAATATTACAGCGCCTCCTCTACTCAATCAAATATGGTGAACACAGGTGGAAAATATGTGGCGATCTCAAAGTCATCGCTGTACTCTTAGGATTGTAGCAGGGTAAGTGCTGATGCTTTTTATGTATGTGGGAGAGTAGGGATAGGAAAGTACATTACATTCAAGCAGACTGACCTGTAAGAAATCTTGACTCAGCTAGAAAAATGTCGTTTCTGAGTCTCTCGTGGACCCAAAAGATGTTCTTTTTCCACCCCTTCATATAAAGCTGAGCCTCATGAAAAATTTTGACAAAGGTATAAACCAGGAAGGAGAGGTCTTTAAGTACTTACGAGACAAATTTCCTAGATTGAGTGATGCAAAGGTTAAAGGAAGGTATTTTTGTTGGGCCACAAATTCGACAACTTGCAAAGGATCCTGCGTTTGACCGAGATTCGGAGGGGAAAGAAAGGAAAGCTTAGGAAGCTTTAAACTTTAAAAGGAGTTATACATGGATTCTTAGGCAACAAAAGAGATGATAACTTCACTTAGTGGGTGACAGTACTTCTGAAAAAAATACAGCAACTCGAATGCAACATGTCCATCAAAATCCATTTTCTTCACTCCCACCTAGACTTTTTCCCTCCTAGTTGGGGAGCTGTCAGTGATGAACACGGAGAAAGATTCCATCAGGATATTTCTGTAATGAACAAGATAGCATGGCCGGTTTGGAATGAAGCTTTGCCTGCGGATTACTGCTGGTCTGTGTGTAGGATGCTCCGGAACTCATTTACAAGAGGCAAGCCAAAAGAAAATGATCCCATGAAGCTATCACATGAAACTCTTCACACCGAACCACCTTCTATCAATTTAGAACTCTTAGAATGTAACTGTCATTAACAATATTTAAAATGCACTTTCAATGTTGTTGGCATATGTAATTAAAATGTATTGTTTTCTCTTTATCCGTTAAAATAATATATTGCCACCTATTGTGTATCACAGAAACTATAGCTAATAAAGATTTTTCTTTGCCGTATTCGTTTTTCTCACCCCCAAATTAGCAAGATTACACCAATGAAGTTAAGGAAACATTCAAAAAAAAAAAATTTTTTTCTTTGCCCAGTGAATTATTGAAGGATTTGAAGAGTGTATTTCATTAATGATGCACCGAAAAAAAAGTTGAATTCTTAATCTTTTTATTTAGACTGTGTCACTGTAGTTAGCAGTTACCTATTGGTAAATATCTTAAAAATTAGTGATGATATAACTAAATGCTTTGTTATGGCTCGTAACTTCTTTATAATGAAGAATTTAC
>JABUQX010073897.1:45000-50000 GCA_015478945.1 Trachelipus rathkii | reverse complement strand
AGGCATTTGGGAACATTTATTCTGTACTTGCTAATGACAAAACGAAAAATCTCCAATGGCACAAATTTGATGCGCTCGGCGGTTAAGACTTAAGGGTTAAATAAATAGAAAATGATAATTTTAGTGTATAATATTCCTGTTACCGGAAAACATAAACATTGCATGGTTAAACACATCGAGGATACTGGGTAGACCAGGGTAGTAACAATCTACTAGACTACCACCATAGCATTTTAAAAACTAATTTGTTATTCGTCCGGAGAAAGACCAATCTTTCGAAAGTCTTGTCAGAGAGGGATGCTTTTTTTGGTGTTAAAGTCATACCTGCAAAAGAGAAGGGTCTCTCAACAGGCCCAGATGATGGAATCGTTGTGTTGTACTGCATAAATAATTTTCTTATCAATGGGTTCCTGTTGAGGCTCTTCAAGTTTCAATCTGTATCTTTTAAATATTCTAAAACTTGCATGTCTACTGACAAAACAGATCCCGGCTGAATAGCAATATTTTTTCTAAAACCGAAATAGTCCTCTTCTTCACTGGTAGAGACAGTTTCGCTCACTGAAGAGTCTAGGGGGTTGACAAATCGATGGCAGCGCGTAGGAGTATCTTCTTCACGAGCCCTTCTTTACATTCATGGTTCCATCTTGTATTGATTGTGACCCACCTCAATTTGAAATATGGGTGAGTAACGCTTGCAATTATCGCCTCGTGCACTACTTGTTTATTTTCCAAATTGAGGAAAGTTTCAAATCTTTTTTGAAAACTTTGAAAGACAGCTTTGATGAGGGGTCACAATCCTTTACTGCCTTCGCATTTAGATTTGCTAGTTTGTTTTCTACAAGAAGTAGATTTGGAAGTAATTCACCATAATAAATACTATTCTCACACTGAAGACGATCAATGGCGATTGAAAGCTGTGCTAATACATCAACATATTCAGTAATAAATTCTATTTCAAATTCTATTTCGAGCAAACACGTACAGTGATTTACATAATAATATCAACGAGTCATACAATGAGTTCCACCGAGTAGGACAGTTGGTAGTTAAGGACCTTGTTGATTACTTCGGCAGATTTTGGTCGGACCATTTAATTCCCAAAGGGAGCACACTTTCCCGTTGGTTAGTGTGAATTTATTAAAGCAAATGATGAATTTGTTTAGGAGCTTTCTTGGTATCAGTTGTTGCAACTAAACTTAGAGTATGTGAGGCGCATTTGATATGTTTAGAGAGGCTGTACTGTAAGTCCTGCGCTTCGTCTTCGCTGCATTAACACGATCAAACACGTACAGTGACGTACATAATAATATGTAATTATATGTTGAACATAACACATAATAACGTAATATATATATATATATATATATATATATATATATATATATATATATACATATATATATATAATACTAAAATAATAATATATAATATATATATATATATATATATATATATATATATATATTATGATATTGTCAGCATGCTACATTGTTCTATACAAGTTGCAACACGTAAAATGGTAACCTAAAATTTTTAAAAAATATCTTTATAGATTCAGACCTGTGCAGTACTTATACAGTATTACGGTATACTACTAAGTTCTGCACTTAAGTACTTTGAATATATATTATATATATATATATATATATTATAATATATATATATATTATTTTTATATTATATATATATTTATACAAATATATCTAAATTATACTTTTTATGTAATCTATATTATTGTACATTTATATAAGTTCTGCACTTATATATATAATATATATATATATATTATATATAATTTTTAACTTGTTTTGTTTCTGCTATTAGACGACTGGCGGTTTGTGTTTTTAGCCAATTTATGGGAATGTGGAAAAAAAAAATGACTGACATACTGACTTTTAATGTTGAATTAAAAGGTTTATTAATTAGATATGATTCTTATTTTGATTTGTTAAATGTAGAGCAGGAAAAATATTGTTAACAAACGTAAGCTCTAAACATTGTCATCTCTTCCTTAATGCGTTAATGATAAATCTTTAAATTTGTGTAATCTATTTAAAAAAAATTTATTAAACTCAATATCAACTTCAGGAAATTTATGATTAAAAGTCAAGGACGCTTGAGAAAGCACAGTTGATCATCGCATGCGGTCCGACGCCCTCATATTTGGCACGCCTAGTATATATAACTCATTACAAATTTCAAGCAAATACCAGTTATTATAATATAACATATATTAACTTTAAAATAATAATAATAATAATAATAATAATAATAATAATAATAATAATAATAATAATAATAATAATAATAATAATAATAATAATAATAATAATAATAATAATAATAATAATAATAATAATATAATAATAATAATAATAATTTGTTAATAATACATAATAATAATAATAATAATCATAATATTAAGATAATAATAATAATAAAAAGTAATAATAATAATAATAATATAATAATAATATAATAATAATAATAATAATATAATAATAATAATAATAATAATAATAATAATAATATAATAATAATAATAATAATAATAATAATAATAATAATAATAATAATAATAATAATAATAATAATAGAATTTAGAGCACAATAAGAAAGCAATGAAATTCTTAAAAAATTAACAGATAAATTTTCTTATTTGATATTTCATTGAAAACATTCAAATTTTAATGTCTTCAATATTAGTAAAAAATTGGTTAAAATGGATATATATGATATATATATATATAGATATATATATATATATATATATAGATATATTATATATATATATATATATATATATATATATATATATATTATATATAGTATATATAAGTGTAAGGGTGTAGGTATATAGTTAATGACTGTGTTATATATACATACTTATTATATATATATATCAGTGGCGTACTTGGAAGATTACACTTGTTTAGGCAGTTTGTACTGAGATATTAAGGTATTCCCAAGATTATATTTATTTTATATGCAAAATTTAAATTTATTTAATATTTAATTAATATAATAAAATATTAATATTAATATCTAATATATATATAATATATATATAATATATATATATATTATGATAACTATAAATATATAATAGAGAGAGAGAGAGAGAGAGAGAGAGAGAGAGAGAGAAGAGAGAGGAGAGAGAGAGAGTAGATTGCGAAATTTCTTTCACATTTTTCAAATTTATTCGACGTTTTACGGTGAAACGAAAAATTTTCGTACCCGTAAATTTTCGTATTCTTTTCGCTCGTAAAAAACAAGGATGATGCCAGGACCTTTCAAATATATTAATTATACTGAAATTATTGAAGATCTATGTACGCCATAGCTTAGAATTTTACCTTAAGAACAGAGTAGGAAGGAAAATTTTACAAATTAAATTTTAATTATTATAAAATTGTTATTACTAAAGTAGTTGATTTTCTTTAAACTTATTAGCAAAATTCTCGGGCAAACCTAACATTACCCGAGAATTTTGCTAATGTCCACGTCTATGCATAGTTCAAAATGATGTTATATTTGATATTGAGTGACACTTTGATGAAGGTAAGTGTCAATTCGATAGATCAAGATGCTGGGTATCTTTGAATAGATGTGGTCACTTTGTAAGGGAATTTTGTTAGATAATACTGCTTTAAACTGTTGCTGATATGATGGAAAACTGGGGATACATTGAGTTTGTGGCATGCCGTGTTGCTTCTTTACCTTTGATAAGTAGGAACTTTGTGAATGTTAGCAGAATTATTCATTGACGTAAGAATGGTGAGGTTTGTCGTTCGTACATTATATCTTAGTTCAGGGATGATATGTTACTTATTGATGTTTTGAAAACTTTGTTACCTTGCTTATATTCGTTCTTATCTGTATGATACATTAGATATGGTTATGATAAATTTTTGTTAAATATTACTATGCTAAGGTAAAAAATAACAATGATATGTTACAGGTATGTTTGAAAAAGTGTGAATAGGTTAACGATCTTCTATGCAATGTTAGTTACTTTACTGTTGTTAAGTATGGATCTTTGTTAATGTTTGGCTCTGTATTATTCAAAGCGTAAGGTATGTTAGTTTGTCGTTGTACATTTATATTCTTAGTTTCAGGTTATGTATGGTAGCTTTATTGACGTTAAACTTTGATACGTTAGCATATATTCGTTGGTCAGTATGATAAAGAACTTATCTTTATGTTATGTTTATCCGAAATGATATTCGAAATATGACTTGAATCAACAGATCTACACGTTTTGTACTTAGTTACATTTACTGTTGTTAAGTATGGAAACTTTGTTAATGTTAGTAGTGTATTCGTGCGTAAGGTGTTGTTAGGTTTGTCATGTTACATTTATATTCTTAGTTCAGATGTATGCTATGTAAGCTTTATTAATTGTCAATAAATCTAACCTTTGATTTACGGTTAGCAGGTAGATTGGTGGGAATACAGAATGATAAAATTAGAGCAAGGATTCTCGATAACATTATTTGGTCATCAAATTTATTACCAACTTATTGGCACCGGTTGTTAATGTAAATATTAATAGACATTGATTATATGTCAGAAGAGATTATGGTAATGGGATTGCTCAAAGTAGTGAGTATAGGATACGATTGCTGATGTCCTAAGTATTGATTGGGTTACGATTATAATGTTGTAAGCATGACTTGTATGTTAAAAGTTTATTTTCGTGCTTAAGATGTGTTAGTTTGTCTTTGTACAATATTTTCTTTATTTCTGGTGGTGCTATGTTAGCTTATTAGTGTGAAAAACTTTGTTACATTGTCAACCAATATTATATATAATATATATATATATATATATATATATATAATATATATTATATTAATATTAATATTATATATATATAATATATATAATAATATATATATATATTATATATATATATATATATAATATTATATATAATATAATATAGTAATATATATATATATATATATAATATATATATATATATATACTAGTATACT
>JABUQX010073897.1:35000-37500 GCA_015478945.1 Trachelipus rathkii | reverse complement strand
ATAGCTATATTATGTGTAAAATACAAACAATTTATATTTTTGCTAAATTTATGAATATATCCTAATCAATAGATCAAACTCTACTCAATCACACAACCACCCCTTCCGTGCCATCTGTGATCTATTGATTAAGTGATTAAAGTCATATTTAAACTTAAGATGTGTATAACATGACATTAAAATATGTTCTTTGGATGAACATTACATAAAATTATTAAAACCAGAGATCTCATACCCTCTTTAAAATTTGATACAGTTTATTCCTAAGCCGTAATATATTTGTTAACAGAGAATATACTAACAAACAATTAATCATTATTTCATTTTAACATATGTTTTACTAAGGAACTTTAAAATCTGATAACTTTTATTGTACTACAAAACTTTACGCAATAGTAATGTCTAATACGTTGAGAAAATAGCACGAAAATTCTTTAGAGTTTTCCTATTATAAACTCCGTCCCTTTCAGTACAAAACAGGAAAATGATTTTATGCTTACCATATTTCATGTAAGTTATTATAATTTCAGTGAATTAATTAAACAAACTAATGAATTTTAGTAACAGCGCATGTAGTAGTAATTTGGTAACACCACATATTTGTGTTTTCCAGATTAAATTCTGTTATATTTCTCTTTCCTAAATTGGTAACAAATCTAACATTTAATAACAAAACTTGACCTAACCATACTTTTCCATCATATCAATTGTACTTAATATGGTAATATCTAACAAAATCCGGCAAAATTTAACATTACTTGACCAATTTATACTGAACTACGAATAACTCTTACCATAAATCAAGTTTTTTAACTTGTCAAAGTTAGCATAGCATAACTACCCTAACATACCTTAAGTATGAATATAAGACTTTCATTGACAAGATTAAGTCCAGATTACATAACAATACTTCACATAGCCTAACAACCTAACCACATCCTAAAGTGTATCAATAATATGGAACTATGAATAAATGCCAATGTTTCTCAAGTTCTCTACAAATCAATACATTTAACATAAAATACAATCCTGACTAATCATTACTGTTAACATAAATTACATTCCCTAGGGCCACAAAGTAGCTCAGCACGTTTACCATAAATCATCATAATATATCGAGACGAACATGACAACATATCTAACTTACTAAACTATGAATAAATGCTAACATTAACAAACTATCCTATATACCTATCAAATATACCAACATTTTGAACTATGAATAAATGCTGACATTAACAAAGTTCTCTACCAAATCTAACATTTCCCAACAAAAGTTAATCTATACTTTTCTAGGATATCATTAATAACTAGCATAGTAATATTTGAAAAAATTTAACATTTTGAAACAAAAAATAGTTAGCCAGCAGCCCTAAACCTACTGAACCACGAATAATTTCTAACATTAACAAAGTATCCTATTTACAAAAGACACGGTGTACATATCCCTATGAAAATCATAACAAACAAACAAATACATGTGCACATTGCCGAATCCTAGTGTATCATATACCGGACGTTATTTTTTCGAAGTAATACATTCTATTTCGTTCTTCGTTCAAACATTAAATTAATTTAGTTTTCCTTTAAGCTAAAATATTCACATTTTCTTTCCTAACTGTAACTTTAATAATTCGTCTTTCGAACATTAACTAAAAAAAATTTTCAAAGTTTATATTTTAATAAACATTTGTGTTTTATTAATGAATTATTAAAAAGTTGTTTTTTTTCTAAATTAAGATTTTTTTGGCAAAATTTTAAATATTCTATTAATAACACTGTCCAACAGCCAAAATTACGCAAAGATGTGAAAGTCATATTCTAAGGTACTTTTGTGCATAGAATCTGAATTTGAAATTCCTTTTTCGCTATCACAAAGTTTTTGGAGAAAATGTAGTTTTGTATAATTTAAGGATGTTAATAAATTAATATAATTATTAAATTCCTTAAATTATATAAAAAACATTTTGCATAAAAACTATGTAATAGCGTAAAACTAATTTCAAATTCGGATTCTATGCACAAAAGAACCCCAGAATATGACATTTTCATAATATAGTTATACAATTATAATTATATAATTTCTCATTTTGTAAAAATATTTGAATTCAATTTAATTGTTTATAATGTTTTTTTTCAGGTTGGTAGCTATTTATCTAAATGCTTTATTATGCCTAGAAGAGCTTGTAAAAACTCTCCCAACAAATTTTATGTTTGTGGAAATTTGGCAATTAAGAGAGATCGGCGAAATCTCACTTCTCATGTTAAAATACTTTATCATCTGTATTTCAAGTGCAAAGTCGGAGATCAAGATAAGGGATGGGCACCTCACATATGTTGCAAAAACTGTTCAAGTTCGCTGTCAAGATGGCTAAAGGGAACACAGAAGCAGTTGCCATTTGGTGTTCCAATGGTTTGGAGGGAACCTCAAGATCACCCAACAGACTATTACTTCTGCTTGGTTGACATAAAAGGCATTAATTGCATGTAATCATTTTTG
>JABUQX010073897.1:0-25000 GCA_015478945.1 Trachelipus rathkii | reverse complement strand
TATTTTTTATTCATTCAAAAACAATTTATAAATAATTAATTAAATATTTAAATTATAATTAAAAAATTAAAAAATTTAAAATATCAGTTAAACTTAATTAATTATAATAATATTTATTGTAGTTACTTTAGATATCTATTACATTAATTATTGTATTAGATTAAATTAGTTACTTCCACCTATATATCTTTAATTACTTATCTGCACAGGATAAGCCAAATTTAAGAGAGTAATAAATTCATAAAATTTTGAAAGAAGTTATATCTTTGTGGCACTGGGAATTCCTAACAGAACATTTAATACCAGTAGCTCAAGTAGGAATATGAGTAGACTGTTTATTGGAATTCATTCCTGTTTGTGACTCAGTGCATTTATCTTGTAAAAATGAGTCCAGGTAAACCCTTGAATTTACAGGGCAACATCGCATCCGTACAGGTAGGTCTCTTATTTATACTGGCAGAAGCTTTCAAATTTCCAAGGGTACAGGTTAGGGTTAGTGTTTATTTGGGCAGTAGACGTAGGTTAGTCTAAGTTAACCAGTTCTTCCTTCGATATGGCAGAATTACGATTAGAAGAATCTCTGAAGACGACCCACAAACTAAAATTATGACCTAAAATCTTATAGGAATAAGTACCTACCGTGAGCTTCTACTGGTGACCAATGTGACTTTGCATGGAAAGCATCTTCTTGTGGCGGCGGGCGGGTTCTGGAATGATTACTGTACCCACATAGCGCAGCGCCACCCACCTAATATGTCACTCCGGATTGACATTGCCATTAATATTCTCTAGTATATCCCTAACTCTATCCCATGACCTCACCATCCGTTTTAAGAATGACCAATAAAAAGATTAAATACCTGAACTTGCCTAAAACATGAGTATGGATTTTTTTCGATAAATGCTGATCAAATTCAAAAAACAGTTCTCATATTTCGTGAATTACTTGCATAGCGGCCCTCGAATATTCCATGAGTAATAGTAAACCCTTTTTCTTCTATAGTATATAAAAAAAAATATTATAAAACAATCCAAAAATTTTTAGATTCAATAAAAAGATGAATTTATTTATGTAAAGATGAATGTATTTCTCACTATCGTCGTCCTCATAATATATATTTTTTAAAAAAAAAAAAAAAAAAAAAAAAATTATCCCAAATCGTTTAAGTATCGCTCTATCTTGTTAAGCTGGCGTTAGGTCCTGGTGTCCAATCTGTACTACCTACAAAAGTGCCCCTTATGAAAGATGCTTAGTTACTTAGTTATCTATTATACTAAAATACCTCACTAATATTTAGTACTAAGTATGATATTTTATATATATATTATATGATCAATATATATTTATCATAATTAAATACTCCAGAATTATGTTATAATACGTAAAAGTTAACTATAATAGAATTTAGATTTATATACTGATATATAATAATATATATCATATGAATGGGACCCCTATATATATATATATATATAATATATATTATCAATAAGTATTGTTCTAATAATAAACTAATATATAATAATAAGTTACCGATAAAAAAGTATTATAACCCTTTACTCCTATTTTCTTATAATATATATATTATTATATATATAATTAAATCTACGTGAGATTAAATATATATTCAAGCTTTATAATTAGACTTAAGAAAAGATAACTTTAAAATGGTTTTATTTACAAATTTTATCGATTAAATTTAAATGCATCACAGAAACTTTGCTCAATTCTTGAGTTAGTAGTTGAGTAGAACGATTTAATTGGAAGTAATGATTTGCGACGAAAGGCAAATCTGCAACAAGGCGAAATTTTCAAATATAACCTACTTCAGCACTTGCACTTAATATAATAATATTCATAAATCTAAAATATGAATATTAAATTGTAAACTTAAACAAATCATCCGAGATTAAATAAGAGAGAAGAAAGACAACTAACCTTTTAACTTTGGAGAATTCTAGAAGTTCTTCGAAAAGCTCCTGTTTTCTCGGGTTGCAAAGGCAGGTTTCTCTCTTCTCCCTTTTCATAGAGGGTAGTGATGACAGATGATTTGCTACAGTTCCAAAAGCCAGATATCTTCCTCAGGAATAGAATATCTTGCCTTTTCGTCCACAATTTCGTCCACAACGTTGAAATATGAAAACTAAAAGAAAATGATTAGAAATTTGTACTAATAAATCGTAATCAGACTTATTTTTTAAAGTCTTCACACGCCATATTTATTTTAGATGCTTGCAAAACAATGCTAGGAAATTTTGTTCGTTTTTTTCCGAGGCTAGTTGACGGTGCTTGTAAAGACAAAGAGACGGCTTTTCTGTCTAATTTTGAAGAAACAAGAGATTGCAGTAAGTGCAGAGACGACCTCTTTCATTGAAGGATTTGCAATAGAAGCTTCACATATTCTCTTCCCACCTTCGATTGGCCGTCCTCTACCCCCCATAATCTCGGATGTTTGTTTTGTACCGATACAGCAAAATTAAATTCTTAAATCCTTCGGGGGAGAGATGACACCTTCCCAGGGAGGGTGTCATAAAGAAAATGCAAGGAAGATTTAAGATGATTCTTCAAATGCCTATGAAGAAGTGACAAATTGTCTTCTTACTGCTAAAGTGGCTCTTCTGACTGGACGATCATTTCTTTTGGTAATTTGATTTGAAGCATTTGCATAAGAAGAGGCTGGAGAATCATTAATTCTTGCAAGAGGCGCTGCAGGCGCAGAATACGCAGATGCTATACTGGACCCATTATGGGTAAGAGACAGCTCAAGAGGGAAGAGAAGTTTGATGGGATACAGGTTGACTTGACCTCCAGGAGTTCTAACACATACAAAACTCACTTACCCGTCATCTCCAGGTAATAGTTGCTTGACGATGTCCATCTGCCAGAGGGGTCTTTTTTTTAACAGGACTCTTAATGAGTATAAAATCGCCCACTCTTACCAGATTATCCCACTTGGTTTTGATATAGATCTCTGCTAGTCTCCCGAAGACTTAGCAAGCACATTCTCGTTATATCAACAAGTTCTGAATTCTCTCAAATTTCTCTGAAGATATCTTGAGGGACCTAATAAGGTTTGGTCGAGCTTTTGTGGATAGGAGCTTCAAAATGTATCTTTCTTCGATGAACTGTTGCCTGGCAATGTAATACTTGTTCTGAAGAGGGCTATATAAATTTAAAACAAGTAAATGGAGTGAATGAATCACAATCGTTATCACTTGAAGTGTAAGTCAGTTGCCAAGAATTGATAGCGTTAGTGATGTCTTCTAAAAGAGTTACAAGTAAGAAGAGGGTGCATTAATACTCTAAAGTAAGACTATATCGATAGCCGTACTAGATACAGAAACAACTCATGAATATATATGCGATCACCAATGTCTTTCCCAACACAGGCGTAACCCTTGTCCATGGCATCTTATAATAGAGGAATATGCGTTTTTGTGAGTGATGTGATTCTTTCGCAACAAATCCCTACCCTCATTAGATACAACAAATGTCTCCATAGTATCTGATCCTTGACTGAACGTTCTTTTCATTATCCACTATAGACAATGTAAAAGAACACTTAATGAATCAAACCTTATAACTTGAAACGCTGGAAAAAATAATGTCACAATAACCATTGATTTTTGTATGACGCTAATCGTACTAGATCCAGATAGTGGTTGCTCTAATCATATATAGACAAGTGGTGAATAATGATTAGGAATACATTTATTTTGAGATGTTACTGGAACCTTTGGGTACTTAACCCACGGAGTGCTCCGGATTTGTGAAGTCGCTACTCCTAAATGTCTTATAAATTGGACTCGAAGAAACCAATGATCTACCTGCGTATAGGTATATTAATTTGTAATTACTTAGTTAGGTGCTTGGAAAGCAATAAATTATATAAAAATTTATTGCAAACACCCACAATACAGAAAGAATTATTATTAAGTCTCCAAATGACTATATCCAAAATAATGGCGGATTCCTATGTCAGTGTGGCTTGAATGTCCTACCATATGAATTATCTATGCATATAGGAAAGAACATCTCTTTCACTATGGTATGCGTGGGTGAGATGGTGTTTTATTGATAAACAGCCTCCAAAGTTCAAGCGACCTACAAATTCATAGAAAAAATAATAAGTATCGTGATTAACGACCCAATATAAGTTCAAATTACAGATATCATTATCATTCGAGAAAAAGATCATCTGACTTACCAGATCAGGAGGTTCTTCACTTGTTAAGATCTTAGGATTAATATTAAGCGCTTTTCTAAATAAACGATAATATTCCTGAGCAAAGAACTCTTGTTGCATAATTGATGCAAATTAACAAAGAGCTTATGCGAGTCTGAACAATATAGAATTATTATTGCTACTATCTCTTGTCGCCAAAAATCTTGAAGGCAGAGCGCAAACACGGAAAAAAAGAACCCAAACTACTGAATACAATTTAGACATTTAACTAAGTACGGTGTAGGAATGCTGTTGTCTCCTGAAACTATGGAAAATACGGGGGATCAAACTGGAATTTCGATTCTAACTGAGATTTCCTTAATTCTCCAATTCTAGGCCAGTATGAAAGCTCAGAAGCAAGCCAGTCTGGCCCTTTAGACCAAAATTGAAGTTTTCTCTTAAACTCAGAGGGTTATTCCTCTTGTAAGCAAATTGGCAGGATTTTCTTCCGATCGCACATACAAAAATTTCAGATGAAGAGAAAATTCATTTTTAAATGCAGATACCATGAGTGAGATGTCCTGAATGCGGTTCCTCACAAAGATTTGTTTGTTCTTTTGTTCTTTGTTCAGAATCCATTGCAATGTTATTTGCGAATCAGAAAAATTTTTGACGTTCTGAAACTTGACATCAGGAAAACCCTTCAAAACTGAAGGCAAACATTTTAATGCAAGAGATATCAGATCTAAACAAAGCAGTGTTCTTCCTCTTAGAAGAGCTGCTTTATCTTTGACCCATAAAATCTGAGGATCTATCAAGCTTGAAAAAATAAAATACCACAAACCCATAGCACTGTGTGCTAGCGTCACAAAATGTTCAAAGACAAGTTTTCGTCTGATGACTCTAAAACATGACCTTGAAACGTTATTTCATCAAGGCCAGACAAATCTTTTCGAACACACACTCCCTCTCCAACTCCTCAACCGCACCCCCCCCCCCCCAATCCGCCCCGCCCCCCACCCCCCAATAAAGCAGGTTTCTAACTCCCTCTTCGCAAGGAGGCAGTGGCTTTAGTCTAATTGACCCATAAAAACCATACTAGAGCGCCTCTATCAAAGCTTGACACGATAATATATAATACTATCAAAAGCGGACAGGTAGCACTCGATAGATAAGCTTAGGCGATCACATATAAATGTTCAAAGACAAGATTTATGCGTTGGCTTCTAGTAATACTATGGTACGCTGAAACGTTATTGCGTCAAAGGCCAGACAAAAATGCGTTTTCGTAAAAATCCACGCATAGTTCCCAGTGATGTTTGTTTATTTCTTGGGTCCCACTTCCATCATCGTCATTTCATTCATATTATGTCTTCTTCATGAGAGACCAATCGATAAATATAAACCAACAAGATAAAATAATGAAGATGGGTTCAAACATATAGTTTGGACAACTCCCCTCAGAAATGTGCCTTGGTAAGTAATGGACTGAAGTAATACTTCACTCAATTTGAAAGTGTCCTGTTGAGGATCATAAAGATAACCTAATACTCTTTCCTCAGCGCATTGATGAGCAGAAAGTTTCCCTTCACTCTCAAATAAAGCCCCGAGCTCGGGGTATTAGTGTTTCGTGAAGAAAGGGCAAATCCACCCTCTTTCATACGAGAGATGGCTTGGAAAGAAATGTTCTTTAAGTGACAACCGTTCCTAGAACCGCTAATGTGTAAAGCAGAAGTTATGTCAAATAGACTATATTAGGCAACATTCTTTCAGGACAACACCATGAACAAAGATCAGAAGTGTTTCTGCATTAGTTAGATATCTAAATGAACATAGACAATATTTAAAACAGAAAAAGGACTTAACATGCATAATCACAAAATAATGATGAGATATAATGTCTCGATAAAAGCACAATCTATAAGCGCAATTTGTCTTTGCCTATAGGGTTAACACAAATCAAGACTATATGTCCCTACTTCGTAGTAATTAGATAGATAATACTGCAGGAAGTTATCAAGGAAAAATACATGTCTCAATATCAACATATTTAGATAAGATCCATCATATTGGATTATATAGTAAGATGAAGAACGGAAAAGAGAGTGTTAACATAAAAAAAACCTCGGACTCCATGATAAAAGACTTGATTTTAAAAGACGATCTCCATCCAACATAAGGGCCAACATATAAAGACTAAATGAGGTCAATTATTTTAACAACTTTGAGATAGAATCCATTACTTATTATCCAAACGAGAAGCGACGATTATTATACGGTTTTCATTATTATCATTATTAGTTTTATTAAAGTATGTAGATATTCCTGATGATTTAATATAATTTAAAAAAAATTCGAGGGGTGACTAACAACTTATAACAACTTAACTTATAATAAAATTACCACATTTTATCGATTAAATTAAATATTAGCAATTCAATACAAGAAACTTTGCTCAAATTCTTGAGTTATTGATAGTATGAGTATAAGATAACGTAATATTTAATTGAGAAGTTAAATTGTATATTTGCGACGATAAAGGCAAAATCTGCACTCAAGGCGATAAATTTTCAAATTATAACCTACTTCAAGCTAATCTTGCCACTTATAATTTATATTAATATTCATAAATTCTAAAAATATGAATATAAATTGTAAATTAAACAAATTTCATCCGATGAATTAAAATAAGAGAGAAGAAGACAAGAACTTTAAACTTTAGGAGCATATATCTAGAATTCTTAGAAAAGCTCTTGTTTCTCGGGGTTGCATTTAAAGGCAAGTTTCTCTTCTGCTCCCTATTTCATAAGGTAGTGATGACCAGTATCGAATTTCAAACCCAATCCCTGAATACAAAACAAAATTAAAAATATATTATAAAATATTATATATTATAATACTATATATAACATAATAAATATTATATAATATATACAAAATATATAAAAATATATAAAATAATAACAAAAAAATTCCAAAAGCCAGATAACTTCCCTTCATGGACTCGAATATATCTTTGCCTGTTCGTTAAATAACTCAGTTTGTCCACAGCTTTTATATTTATTGATATTAAAACTAAATGAAAAATGATTAGAAATTTTGTTACTAATAAATCGTAATCAGACTTATTTTTTAAAGTCGTCACACGCCATATTTATTTTAGATGCTTGCCAACAATGCTAGGATCTTTTAGTTTTCATATTTCATCATTGTGGACGAAATTGTGAAAGAATTGTCAAGATATTCTATTCCTGAGGAAGATATCTGGCTTTTGGAACTGTAGCAAATCATCTGTCATCACTACGCTCTATGAAAAGGGAGCAGAGAGAAACTTGCCTTTGCAACCCGAGAAAACAATAACTTTTCTAAGAACTTCTAGAATTCTACAAAGCTAAAAGGTTATCTGTCTTTCTTCCTTCTTATTTAATCTCGGATGATTTGCTTAAATTTACAATTTAATATTCATATTTTAGATTTATAAATATTATTATATTAAGTGCAAAGGCTCATGTAGGTTATATTTGAAAATTTCGCCTTGTTGCAGATTTGGCATCCATGACAAATCTTTACTTCTAAGTTTAAATCGTTCTACTCAACTACTTACTCAAGAATTGAGCAAAGTTTCTGTGATGCATTTAAATTTACCTCGCCATTTAATAACTGTCTTTTAAAAATTATTTAAAGATCTTAATAACTTAGGTAATAGTAGTTTTAGAGGGTGTGATGTCACCCCTCGAATATAATTTTTATAAATAAATCACAGATTATAATATTTTAGAAAAGTTGTCGAATTAGATGGCTTCAATAAGTTGTTGCTACTTCGGAAGCTACTAAATTCTATTTAGTAACTCTTCTTATTTAGTTAGTGAGAATTAAAGTACTGAGCTCTCAAAGTTTATTGTTAAAAATATTTCACCATAAGACTTTTCAATTTTTGGACCCTAATGGGTGTAGTGTCTCGTACTTTTAAATCAATCTCTTTTATTCATGGGTCTATTTTATATTTGAAGAAACTTCTTTCATTCCGCTATTTTACTCATTTCCTTTTAGGACTAACAAAATATGTTGTATTGGCTAGATATTTCCATAAGTTGTACTTTTCCTGCAGATTACGTCCTTAAACTATAGAGTAGAGGTTACAAAAGTTGAATTTTTGGTGGTACCAGATATAGGAAACAAATGAATGTATAAACGATTTAGGTGGACTTATCGCCAAGCATTTTACTACCACAGTATTTTTGGATTAGCAGTAGAACCTTTAGGGGCTTTGAAAAAGATTAGAGTCATTCGAAATTCTTGCTAATCTCATAAATCTTAACATATCAATGGGATTGACACGTATTCTGAGACATATTAAGAAATAAACTAAAAATCATAAAAGTTCTGCTTTCTCAAACCATTCTTCTTGGAAGATCAGACTGTTGCCTCAGAAAATTACATTAGAAAAATAATTGGTCACCATGGTACAATGTTTCACTTTCTGAAGAAAAGGACGATGAGATGTTTGCCCTTTCTTCACGAACACTATTACTCCGAGCTCGGGGCTTATGTAATGCCAAAAGGATATTACTTTTCTAGTCTCATATCTCTTCTCAAAATAAGACGAAACTTGAGAAGGTAAGAAGTTTATCCTATGGGTTATCTTTTATGATCCTCGAACGAGACACTTCTTCATAAAAGGTGACGTGAAGTATTTTAATACTTCAAGTATCCCTATTACTTTCCAAACCAGGTCAACTACTTTCTTGAGGTGTCAAACTTGTTTGACCCTCTTGCAGTATTTATTACAGTTTCTATTCGATGGCGTCTTCTCATGAAGAAGACATATATGAAATGAAATGAGATGATGAAGTGGACACAGAAATAAAAAATTGTTGGGAACTAAAGTTGACAAATTCTTTCTTTATCTATATTTTATTTCTTTTCATTTAATTCGTCTCTTGTTCTAAATCTGTTTTTTAGTCTCTCACTTTTACTTTTCCTCGCCAGTTTTTTAAGGATACTACACTTAAGTGTAGTAAAACTATTCTCTGGATTGGCATTAATATATTTGTTTCAAAAAACGCACACCGTAATAACTTAAGCTCAGGAGGTTGTGTTCATGTGGTCAAAGCATATGAAAGCAGCGTCTTCCTCCAAGGAGGAAGAACACTGCTTGTATTAGATCTTGAATTCATAATTCTTCATTAGCATAGTCCACTCTTTTCGGCTCTTCACGGAGTCCTCGTTGAAGAAGGGTATATTCAAATAAAGAATTTGTCACGCTCTTTGCTACTCGCACATTTTCCTAAAAAATGATTTCCTTGGGATTCGAGCAAATGACATCTGCACCAAGAAATACTTTTACTGAACATTAACGAATATCCCAACATTACTTTGCCAACAATTATTCCAAATCTCTTTGTCGCTCGCAGGAACTGCATCACCGCGCAAACATCTATATTACTCATCCCCAAATAGTCGCGTATCTGCAGTTTAATAAATCGTTTATTCTATGCCCCTCTAAATTTTCTCTTGCTATCTGAAATTTTTTGTGATGGTTTTCAAAAAATATGGTTTATTTTTAAAGAAAAAGGAAATTGTGGCTCTGTCCAATTCGTGCTTCTACCAAGAGGAATAACCCTCTTGAGTTAGAGAAAACTTCAATTTTGGTTCTTATTAAAAGAGGTCCAGAACATAGGTCTTGCCTCTCTGAGCTTTCATACTGGTCCTATTTTAGAATTAAGAATTCAGGAATCTCGGATCCAGTGAAAAAACCCCCAGTACATGGTAATTTCAAGCACTATGTTCAGGTTAATCTCTAACACCGTACTGATGTCTAACTTTTCTAAATTTTTGACGGTGTGGTCCTTTTTTCGATAGAAAGCCTTTAGCGCTGCTTGCTCTTCAGATTGTTTGGCTAAATAAGATGATATTATATGCAATAATATTCAATTGTTGGATGCGACAAGCTCTTTAGTTAGGTAAAAATTCGCATTTAAAAAAGTATGTCAACAGAATACCCTAGTCTAATGTGCAACAAGGGAATTTCTTTTTTTGGAGTAAAGGGCCTTAAATTAAATCCATCTACAAGTGAGAAACCTTCCTTGATTCTGGTAACGATTGAATCTTTTCTCGATGGATAATGGATATCTTTAAGAATTTAGAAGAGGTCCTCAACATTTAACTGCGAACTCGGTAAGGTTACTTCTAATTTTCCCAGAAATACTCTCGTTATAAATGGTATGAATTGTTTGAGGCTGCGCGTTTATACCCGGACTGCTTCTGTTATAATGTCCACCATCTCACCCTCCTAATAGTGAGAGGGATGCTTTCATGGCTATTGGCATGGTAAACAATTTAGACACTTCAAGCCACACTGACAAGGATCCGCCTCAAACGAT
Organism: Trachelipus rathkii; assembly: GCA_015478945.1. Lineage (NCBI taxonomy): Eukaryota > Metazoa > Arthropoda > Malacostraca > Isopoda > Trachelipodidae > Trachelipus > Trachelipus rathkii. Next base: position 14,451 of record JABUQX010073897.1, on the reverse strand, counting down.
ATTGGATAGCATCATCTTGAGGGGCAATTAAAAAAATTCTTTCTGTTCTGACTCGTGTGTTTGCAGGAAAAATTTTAATATATTTATGCTTCATTCCAAGCCAATTTAAGTTTACAAATTTTTCTAAAGCCCAGGTAGATCTTTTCAGTGCCCATGCTCGGATTAACATTTTAGGAAGCTCCTTAGAACTTTACCAAAGGGCGCGCCCACTGGTAGTGGGTTATTGAGTCCTTAATTAGGTGTGTCCAGTTCTATCTTCAAAAATATGTTTCTTTTAAATCACATTTTTTCAACTCCCTTGTCTTGTATATTAGAGCTTATCTGTTTATCTATTCTTCATTAGCTCTCCTCAGATACGTCATCAAGAGACCTGTACAATATTTCCAGCGTTTCATTAATGTTCATGGTGTTCCTGACACAATCTAGGTGTTCCTGACATTGTCTATAGTGATAATGACAGAACGTTCAGTCTCATTGTGTATCCAAGATACTATATGGAGACATTTGTTATTCGTAGGGTTTTTAAATGAGGGTTAGGGTGATGTGTGTTGCGAAAGAATCACATTTCCTCAATTCTAGAAACGCGGGATTGTAGGCTCTTTATTAGTCCGACTGAGAACCGTGTGGTTCCACTAGTGGGCCAATTTAGACATTTTTACGGGCCTAAATAGTCATCAGAGCAGTTGTTGTACAAGACGCTTAGGTCTGCTTCTTAGTATGAGATACTATTCGTCGCACCTGCTGTACACATGTCAACTAATCTCAGACATCACTAACGCTATTTCTTCAATTCGCTTCTGGTCTAAGCTGACTTACACTTCAAATTGTAGTATAACCGATGTTGATTTTTATTCTACAATCGGTCCCAACTGTTTCCGGTTTAAAAGCCCACTCAAGACATGGAGTTGAGCAAAATAAACAATTCCACGGCACTGGAAAACAGGGTCTGGCAGAAAGGATATCATTTTCTTTCCGACAAGGAAAAAGCTCGACCAAACCTTATTAGGTCCCTCAAGAATCTTCTCAGTGAAACGGTGTTGAGAGATTTCAGAATTTACTCCTGTTTTGGTAGAAAATTATAGACGGGAGGATTGTGCTTGCTACAGATCTTGCCGGTGCATCAAGAAGGACTAGATCTCACGAGATCTATATTCCAAAAACCATAGGTGGGCATTCAACTCTAAAATGAAAAATGATATTTTTAATGCACTGTTTTACTTATTTTAATTATACTTTAATTTATATAAAATTAATAAGACCCCTCTGGTTACAGTAAGGAGACATCGTTACAATGCAAAATTACTAAATTACTCATGGATGAGAACGGGGTAAGTGTGACATGATTTATTGTTAATGTGTTAAGAACTCTCTGGTGAAGGTCAAGTCAATTCCTGTATCCCATCAAAACTTTCTATACTTCCTTACTTTGAGCTGTATCTCTTTTACCCATTTAATGGCATAGTATCCAAGTATATATATAGCATCTGACCGTTTAATTCTAGCGGCCTGCAAGCGCCTCTTTGCAAGAATATAATTGATTCTCCAGCCTCTTTCTTATGCAAATGCTTCAAATCTAAAATTTACCAATAGAATATAGAAATGAGCGTCAAGATAGGAGGAGAAAGAATGCCGACGCCCACTCCTTTAAAGCAGTTAAAGAAGACAATCCATATCTATGATCCTATACACCTTCATAGTGACACATTTGAAAGAAATCATCTTAGAATCATTCCTCTGCATTGTGTACGTTAAAATATGAGCAGCCCTCCCTGAAAGGTGTCATCTCTTCCCACCGAAGTATATGTTGAAGGATTTAATTTTTGCTATGCTTGTAGTCTCTCTGAGATACAAATATAATTTTAGTCATTAACACCGTTAGAGGAAAAATATAAAATAGGTCAGTATTCTTAAAAAAGGTAGAGGCATCGGCCAAATCCGCCAATAGCCTTACAGGGTGGGAAAAAAGAGGAAATAATGTTCGATTGTGTCTTTGCATATATGACAAACTCCCTTCGATATAGAAATAAATGCATAGGTTAGCGGGACTCAATGCACTAAACTGCAATACATACATGATTTCTTATATCTCAAAATTATGACATTGAAAAGTCGTCTCACATATTGTCTTTATACAAGCGAGGAGCACCGTTTCTGAATACGGAGGAAAGCCTATTTAAGACACTTAGCTTCTATTACGGAAAGAAAAACGAACTCAAAATTCCTAGCATTGTTGGTTGACACATACGCACTCATAAATAATATTAGACTTAATTTCATAGGGTATTTTAGGTCAATTTTTAAACTTTTAAAGTGAACGTTTACGCTGCCAAGACTTTAAAGAAGAGTGGGAGTCTGATACGATTTATTAGTTTAACCAACGCCAATTCTCACTCACTCTTGTACATGGTCTAGGTGATTCTGTACAGGGCTCTCTAGAGCTCTTCCTTGTGCAACAGTCTAACGTGCGACGAAAATTGTGGACGAAAAGGCAAGATATTCTATTCCTGAGGAAGATATGCTGGCTTTTGGAAGGCTTTAGGTGTTATTTTTCACGCACTCCACTTCCCTGGTGCATCGCACTACTCCCCTCGAAATCGCCAACCAAGGGCTCATGTAGGAGGTGAGAAATATCCGGGTGGCGTTCTCGTGTGGCGGAACCGAGAGTATCACATGGCCAGCTTTCGGAACCGCAACTCTCTAGAATTCTCCGCTTAAAAGGGTTAGTCTGTCTTTCGTTCTCATGCTCGATAAACGTATTTACATCTCGCGATGATTTGTTTAAGTCCTTTACCACTGAGTGTACATCTCGTGCCCTATTCCTAAGACTTTGCTCTGCCATATTATTCCTCTCTAAGATCGCATAGTTGCCCTGTAAGTTAGGTTAATAATCTTAACGAGAAAATATTCGAGACCTTCAGAATATAATGTTGCAGATATTTGCCTTTTTCGTACGCATAATCATTTACTTTCAATTAAAATCGTTCTTTACTCAACTACAACTCAGGATTGTGAGCAAAGTTTTCATGTGATATGGCATTTAAATTTAATCGATAAAATGTATAAAATAAAACCATTTTTAAAGTTTATCTATTTCTTTAAAGGTCTAATTTTATAAAAGCTTGAATATATTATATATTTAATCTCAGCGTAGTTTTAATATATATATATATTAATGTAAGTATTATATATATATAATTATTATATAATATATAGTATATATATACTATATAATATAATTATATATATTTAAATATTATTATATATTATATAAATAAATATACAGTAATAATATATTATATACTATTATATAATAATATATATAATATATATATTAATATAATATATATATATATTATATAATATAATATATATATATTATATATATATTAATATATAATAATATATATATTAATATTATAATATTATATATAATTATAATATATATATAATATTATATATAATTATAATTATTATATACTAATATATATATATATATTATATATTATATATATTAACTAATATATATATATTATAAACGATAATTGAAGAATTGGCTCAGACTTAGTCCTGAACTCGTACTGCTGGTCCCCCAGCTGGCAGTAGAGCCGTAAGTGCAGCCCTTTTTTCGCGCCAAAATATTTGTCTCCCTATTTTTTTTTTTTTTTTTTTTATTGTTGTGGTTACATAACATAAAAATCCATAACTATTCTATTTACGGTAAAGCTTGATACACGTTCGTGCGAAGGTGTATATAACTCTTTATTTTTTATACACTCCTTTTTCCTTTCTAAAGACAGTAATAAAATATTCTCATGGTGACCTTTTACGGCTCATCTGGTCTCAACATATGCGAACTGCTCTACTTGAATTTTGATCATTCCCACGGATTTGATATATATCGAAAAAAATCCAAATCACATCCATGTTAGGAGAGTGGCTTAGGTTTACGTTATCCCCATCTGAGATTCTATGATATTTTTTATAGAAGTGGATATGTGCATATGGGTTGAGCATCTATCTTAGGCAATGTCACATGCTCCATATAGACCTACGAACAGTCTCTTACTGTTACGCTCCAATTTGATGCTCAATTGATATCCGCCCGCCGAAGGACATCATATCGGTAATGATGCTATCGGTCGCAGTAGAACTAGTGCCGGTTCGCGGATCATAAGTATTTTGTTGGGTGTACGTATATGAGGTTCTTTCTAACTACCAAGAAAACTTAACTTGGACCTTATTAAACCGTACGTGTATCTACTGCCAAATAACCTACTCCCAACCTGATATGGGATTGAAAGCTTAGCCATTGATAAACTTTATAAGATCCTAACTCTGTAATTCGTGATTTGAATTCAGATGGTGTCCTTAAAATCTAAGGTGTTTCCTTGGACTGCATTTCAAGATAAATAACTGAATCAGATTCAATAATAAAACAGTTCTCAATATTTTCCTATATGAGCTTAACGTAAAAGTGTCTGTTAGAATTCTCAAGGCACAAGTTTTCAATAAAATTTTATTTGAAATTTATACTTTTGAGCTGTGCTTTATCTGTAGATATATAATAATATAATAATTAAATAATAATAATAAATTAATAATAATAATTAATAATAAAATAATAAATTTTAAATACTAATAATATATTGATAATAATAAAACCTAATATGTGTAAGTAATAAATGAATTAAATATTACCTAATATATGAATTAAAAAGGGAAAAATACCCTAGATAATGGCCATTAAATTTAAGTAGTTCTGGATTAGAACTACGGAATCGTTATATTAGACGCGTGTTATACGATATCTTCAGTCTCTCATTTTATTAAAGTATTAAATTAATAGGAACTATTATCTTAGATATTTTTCGACTTTACTACAATTAACTTACAAGGACATTATAGATGTCGAGCTGTGAGTGTATGTGTACTTAATATAAGGATACATTTACTCTCTATCACTAAGCCTGTACGTCCTTTTCTGGATATTCGGGCCCTATGTGGTTTAAAGTTTACAAGTGAAAATAAAGATCCGGTCAGTTTAAATATAAGTCTGGTTATGTTATTACCCATTATTCCTATTGTAATTATCATTTCGCTTTGCGAGTCTTTAGTTGCTTTTGTGTGTGAATTATGAGATAAGCACGCTCTAGTTAGTTTTTTTTTTTTTTTTTTGCTTCTACTCCACCCAAACAAAATTTCTTATCTGGCCTTCCACTCAGAAATCTTAATCCGACTAATCCGGATGTTTTCAGTCCAGGTCCCTCTAAGGATTCTGCCAGAACTATCCCCCTTTCATAGATTGCTCTTCGAGCCCTTAAACCATTCGAATATAGAAATAGTGATATCCTATAAATTCTCTCCGTCCTTCTAAACGTAAAGGATTGTGGCAATGGGCGAATGTGGATATCTGCTCCTTGGCCTCCGCTCCACACATATCCGGCTGCATTTACTGCTCCATTCAATTTCAGGGCGGTTATGGGTGTAGCGCCAAGTTATTACTGTTAAAATTGTTCGTCTACGGCTTAGGCTTTTATTAGATTAATTACTTTTTTAAAATAGCTCATTTATTATGTATTTTTTATTCCTAAATTCTTTGTAGATTGTAATTCCATTTTCATATAACTTAATAATACTTTTGACGTTAAACTTATCAAATTATATAGAAAAAGAACATTCTTAATTGTAGATAATATGATCTGCTGAAAAATTGTGGTACTGTCTTAATCTTAATCACTTCCATATGTTATAACATGCTCAAAAGAAAATATTATTTATTAGCCTTGTCTGAAAAACTGAGCTATTTCTATTAATTATGGACAATTTTTCTCAATAACTCTTCAATCTCTCTCTCTCTCTCTCTCTTCCTCTTCTCTCTCTCTCTCTCTCTCTCTCTCTCTCTTCTCTCTCTCTCTCTCTCTCTCTCTCTTATACATATTATTGTTATTAGTTTCTTTTCTCGGAGTGTTTAATAGAATCACTTAATTGTCTCTTATTGAACACATTTTAAGATATAAGTGATCCTGAAATCTAATGATAAGACTTGTTCATATTACCCCAGTGTTTCTTTGCTCTGCATTTAGAGAATTTGTTATTGTTGTCCAATTATGTGATATTGTGTAATTTATCACTTATGTTACTCTGAATTAAGAGATGATTATTTTTTACATCAAATACTCTCATACTATTGGCACAAATATTAATCGAGATTAAGTAAAAATAGAACTCTCGTATTGCTGCCTCACTTTCATGAACGTTTAAAAAAACCCAATCAAGGCAATCGTGAATCCACATACAATCCTCACTCTTTTCTTGTCTTTATGTGAATCGATTATTCTTGCTGCATCATTCATCTTTATTTTACTACTCGCACAACCTAATTTCCACAAAAAACTATTTTGTGAGAGGAATAATACAGATTAATGGTTCTAATATACAAAAGATTTCTTTATAGTTTGTCCAGCTCTTCTCCATTGTGACTTAAATCAATTGCCCTTTTTTCTTTGGTTTGTTAATGTTTTCTTAAACCTCTGTTTATGTTAAAAATACATTCGAAACACACATTGGTTAACTTGGAACAGCTCCATCTAGGTAGGAAGTAGGATGAACTCATTTGCAATGTGCCATATTTCTCGCGGCTCTATGTATAGTGCTATAGCGAATATTTATCGTGTTTGAGTGCAGGACGTGAGTTTTCTAAACTCGTGTCTCGGAGTGTGTTTATGTTGTAGTCTGAAAGCTTTTCTCTCATGCACTAGAAGCTGAGGTTCGGATATAACATCTTCGGGATTACGTGATCTACTCTCTCCCAATACACAAGAAAACGACACTATATCACTAATACTACAACGGTATATATATATAATTTACGGTATATATAATTTCACGATTACTAGATCCGATAAGGGTTCTAGGAATTTCGGTTCGGATTCGGTATATAATCTCTCATTATTATAGGTTATTATACTCAACTAATATCACACCGGATTACGGTATTCCTCGTAATATTCGAATCTCGAAGAGTTATGGCCCGGATATCTACCCATCATGATTTATATAATATTAATATAATTAATATATATATATATTATTAATATATTATAATTTTATTATATTATATATATATTATATAATTAATAATTAATATAATACATATATAATATATTATATTAATTTAATTAATATTAAATATTATATATATATATATATTAATATATATATTATATATAATATTAATATATATAATATATATATATTTAATTAATATTATATATTATATATATTAATTAATTATATATATATATATATATAATATATATAATATATTATATATATAAATATAATAGTATATATTAATATTATATATTATTTAGCGTTGTCGAGCACTCGTGGAATTTTTCTCACCGTACCTTGACCGCACTACGCAACAAATCTCCTCGTGATGCATTGTCCAACTTCTTTTATATTATTTACTGTATATATATATATTATTAATAATATATATATTATATATATATATATTATATATATATATATATAATATATATTATACATAATATATATTATATATATTATTATATATATTAATATATATATATATAATATAAATAATTATAATATATATATATATTAATTACATTATAATATATATATATAATATATAAATATATATATATAATTTAATATATATAATATAGATATATATATATTATATATATATATATATATATATATATATATATATATATATATTATATAGTATAATAATATAATATATTATAATATTATATATATATATATATTAATATATAAATTATATATATTAATATTATAATAAACTATATATATATAGTATTATATTATATTATATATATATTTATTATTTTTTAATAAGCTATTAAACGTATTAAATGAATGAGAGTTATCTCACATATTTAACATTCCCATAGACCTAAGTCTCTACCGAACCCAGTCCTATCTACTATTCACTAAGTAGTGACGATATATATATAGTGCCTAATATATAGAAAATTTTAGGCAATAGAGTACGTACATATATGAATATATTAATATATATATTTTATATATATATATAATGTATAATATATATATATTAATAATATTATATACTATATATTATTATATATATAATATTTATATAGTAATATTATATAATATATTATATATTATAATTATAATTATATATATATATATATATTATATATAATATATATATATATATATTTAATATATATATTATATATAATATTTATATATCTAAGGATATTTATATATATATATATTCGTATATTAATTTTATACTCCTATTGGCTCATTACTTGTGGGATAACTAAAAGTTGAATAATAATGATATATATTTTATATATTTGTAATTAGTTAAATAGTTAATTCAAATTATATTAACTAGAAATCTTGGTTTTGCCTTTAAAAATTTGTATCATTTTATTCGTTTTAGATTTATATATTATTTAATATATATTATATAATATATATATATATATATATTATATTATAATATTATATATATATATATATATATATGATATTTTAATATAATATATATAATCTAATAATATTTAATTATATATATTAATATTATATATTAATATATTATATATAATATTAATTATATATAATATATAATACTATATATATATTATATTATTAAATATTAATATATATATATAAATATTTAATATAATATATATTATTATTTAATTATATATATATATAAATTTTATTAATATATAATATATAATATATATATATATATTAATTATATATATATAATATAATATATATTATATATATATATAAATATAAAAAGTATTATAAATATTATATATATAATAAGTATTAAATATATTAAATATATAATATTATTATATATATATTTATTATATAATATATTATAATATTATATATATATTATATATATATATATAGTATATATAGTATTATATATATATATTTTATATACTAATTATAATTATTATAATATTATTAATTATATATATATATATATATTATTAATAATATATAATATATATATTTAGTATATATATATATATATATAATATATATATATTAATATAATATATAATTATATATAAATATAATATAATATATATTAATATATATATTTATATATAATATAACTTTAATGAAATTTATATAATATAAATTCATAATATATTAATTTATTATTCTTATTGTTATTATTAATTATTATTATAGGTAAATTATTCTTAATTTATGTCTTAAGATAAATATATATATTTATCCACCTATACTAGTTTTACTCACGAGTACATATATATAGCCTACTATATTATATATATTATACCTCTTAAGAGAGATATATTTTAAATAATACTACATTATTTATTATATATTATATCTATGTATTTATATATATAGTTTTTTATTTACTTATTATATATATTATATATATATATATATATATATTATAAATATATATTATATATTACTTAAAATATTAATAATTTTTATTTATAATAAATATACCTTTATTTTAAATTTCATGGATGAAAATGCGTATGCTATTTTATTTTTATTTTTATTTATTATATTATTTATATCTCTCCTATAGTTATCTCGGCTCATTGTTTAACCTTAATTTTACCATATTTTCTCTTGGAAGAATTCTCTACGGGTCTATTCTCTATAGTGTTAATAAATATTACTTAATAAGGTGTAGATGGACATATACTTAACGCGTTCATATGCGTTATCGCGTAATTAACCTCTAGTTTTAATTGATTTTTCGTTAACTTTTAACGCTTTCGTTAAATTTCTATAACACCACCAAACTATGGGAACTCTTCGGGTCTAGTTAACGCACGTTGAAAATTTTCCCCTTACATCCGTTAACCGTTAACTTTATTTACGAGTTTATAATATATTTTCTTATCAGATATCTTAAATTGTATTAGATTCGATTTTCGTTCGGTAAGAGATAAACTTTTTTTTGTTTCTTTCAAGAGATTTCGGAACTAAACGCTCCTCTCAATGGCCTAAAATGTGTTTATATTTACTCAGTTTTTATTTTCTGAATATGTTTATTTAAATTGGTGGGTTAACACAGGGGTTGGAAAAAGCCCGAGTTAATTGTGAGGCCCGCGTGGATGTGCACTACGCTCGTCGCACAACCCTCGATCTGTTTCAAACTATGCCAATACTTCTTCTGGTTCATTTTAGAAATCCCTAGCCACTCATACCACATCTCAGTGTTGAGATAGAGCTTACGCAACCATGGTCCCTAATACCTGTTATTACCTCGAAGGAAACCAAGGAAGCCGCTCTGAATTTCATTTCTTAACAATTCAATGATATACGCCCTATAGCTCTCACTTGTATTCTATCTAAGATCTTTGAAACCCTTCTCAACTCTCACTTCATGACTATCGGGTAGATTACCACTCTGGAGATATCGTCGGATATGCTCGTACCGCATATTAAACGAAAATTGCCCTTCGGCCTTCCTAGTATCGGTCTTTTGGTGTTCAAAGTTCTACTAGAGAGATTATTACATTTACCATAGTTATATAACCGATTTATGGATTTTCTTCGAACTTTCTTAGGAATACTATTTCTGTGGGCCGTGTCTTGCTGGTAGATGGCCGTCGTTGAACATATCAAAAACCGCATAATTGAATTACCGTCCAAAAGGTAATTTATGGCACGCCTTATTGCCTTTCAAATCACTCTCAAGCTCCCCTCCTTTCCTCTCTCGTTTATGCCTTACTTATGTCTTAGCTTCTTTTCAAACGTTCGTCCTAAGACATGGCGGCTAATAGGTAGAATGGACGTCGACTTTCTCTTACATAATTTATCTGTCGGATAGTGGAAGTTCCTCAGGGATTTTCGTATACGTAACATTCGACTTATGTTATTCCTACTTTTCATGAATGATCTTCTCACAGTTACTTGCACTATTATCTAACTTCATTCGTATCTTCCAAAATTGCCGAAGCTCGACCCATCTCCCCTTCAACTCATTTCAATTATACTCCCTCACTTACTTCTTAAGCTATCCTACTTGTGATCTCTCGTACATTTAATCTTTCCTGATTCTATTCTCGCTGTTCAAGATTAGAATTTTTGCTTTCCCGGTGAGGTCATACCAACCTTGTGAAATTCAATCTTTAGAAAGATTCCCCAACTTCTACCAATCATCCTTCTCCTTATAGAGATAGCCTTTACTAAAACATTATTACTCTCTTTTGACGGGTTGTCTTTCGTACTTTCTTGGCTAGTTTCTGAACCAACTTAAAAACATTCCCTATGGCTTAACCATTATCCGCTTACCATAAATGTAACATTACAAAGTGTCTTTAGGAACACCATCAGCATCACATCCGGTTGCCTGAATTTTAACTATTTGGATAATCATAAACCCAGACTGTCCCCAAACGTCATGCTTTCAACTATTTATTGGATTTACATGACCTGTGAACTTAAACCGCCCTATAGGTACATCTGGCTTCAGAAATTAGGGCAATAACTGCTGGCCTCAAAGAAACTGGGAGTACTCCTGTATTAGTGTACGTGCTCTGAAGACTTTTATTTTCCTCAATACAATCATTATCTTCCAGCTAGATTTATAACAAAGAGATACTCCATTCGGACTTCTCCTGTATGATCGAGCCAGCTATTACTGATGTCTTCAATCTGGGCGCTCTATGTGTTGCAGCCTGCTTATTGTTAGGCTCGATGTTGTGTTATCTTCTATCTATTAGGTTATATTCGCAGCGGCGCTCTGATTCGACGGGAACTTACCACTCGTCGTGGGTTACCAAACCAGGCCTGTACGCGCCCTAGTAGAGCACAAGGGTGCTGTATCTGTGCACCAGATATATTGTGTTAGATATTAGAGTAACTACCAGGCTAGGTATTGCCCGCTGCAATAGAGTATATTACTCAACTCAGTATTTTCCTATCCAACCATCTATGTTCTGTGGAACTCTCTATCATTCTGTCTGGTTTCCTGCTGAAAATATTTATATATCTCCCTCACTTTTAATGCCTGATTAATCGTCTATGTTCAATCTGTGATAATCGTATATTTTGCTTAATGCATATGCGGATAAAGATATTGAGTCATGAATATCTGCTATTACAATATTTTCCCCTTCCTTGAATAAGGGCTTTGTCCGTGAAGATAGGTGATAATAATTAATATAAAATGAGTGTAAATACTGTATAAAAAATTAATAAAATAAAATACAAAATATAATAATAATAAACACCACAAAAAAAATAGAAAGAGAGAGAAAAAAAATTTGGAGACTCGGTTAACGTTAACGTTCAATCTACATCGTGAACTTCCAGACTACTAGATTCTTACAGTTAAGTGTTGCTCATTATAGTTGATTTAACGCCGCTAATCTTTTTGTGTTGACGTATAAGAATTAATCGGTAATAAATCTTTTCTCTATGACGATACCAGGAGAATGATTGATTTTTTAACTAACTATAATTATTATATATATTGTTATATATACTCCCTAATTTAAAAAAGGGTTTATATAATTTATTAGGTATAATGGATATGTATATATAATATATATATAATGATAAATGATATATATAGATGATATTTTATTATTCATCGTTTCATATGTTTTTTTATATTAAGGCTACTCCCTCATTATGATAATCAGTGAGTATAGCTACTACTATAGAGAGAGAGAGTAGGCACGAATGAGGAAGACGCATGTGAGGAGGAGATAATAAATAGTGAGATTCACATTATATACGTGAGTTTGAGTTTATTGCTATTTAAAAAGTTTTCTAGATTAAAAATTGATTTTGGGATAGTAAAGCTATAGGATTGTATTTATCAAGTATATTATAACCCAAGGAAGGATATAATTAATCTCTCATATTAAATTAATACCCTTGTAAATTATTATATATGTATATGTAAATATTATTATATTTTACAAATGGTTCAGTATTTAATTATATTTTTATTAAAATTCTATTATATTTTATGATTTATTTTAAATTTATATTGTTATATAAAAATTTATTATATATATTAGTAGATATATATGTAAACTGTCTATCCAAATTTTCTTTGTCCGCTTTCATTATTGCAGAAGCGGATCCTGACCACCTTTATTATATAATCGATTTTAGTGATAAAATATAATTTAGTGACATTATTTCAATAAAGCAATTGATTTTCTTACACTTTATTGGTTTAAATTTTAAACTAATCTTATCATATGTATTATGTAATAACTTCTTTCATATAGAGCATTTTTCTCTCAAAAAAAATAATAACTCAAAAATATAAATAAATATATTATAAATTAAATAATAAATAATAATAAAATTATATAATATATATATATAAATAATATATATATATTAATAATATATATATATATTATATATATATATTATATTATATATATATATATATATAATATATATATTAATATAATGATTGCTAATAGATATATCTATATAATAAATAAAAATTTATAAGTTAATGGAATTATATATATATATATATGTTATATCACTATTAGTGACTATATATTATAATATAATAATACTATATTAATTCCCATAGAATTAATAGTATAATTTATATATGATGTTATATATAGTAGTCTATATATATATATATATATATATAATCTATATAGATTTAATAAAATAAATATAATAATAATAAATAAATATAGATATAGATATATATATATAATATATATATTACCTATCTTCACTATCCAGAATAATATATATAACATAACTAGTGGATAATATATAATATACTATATATACGTATATACCTTACCGTAATGTACAGGTTAGTAAGCTAATAATAAAATAAAGATATATATATAATAAATAAATCCTCTCAAAGTATATCCTGTGATTGGACGCCATTTTGTGGTTTGTTTTATCTATACATTGCTCAGTAGAGCCACATAGCGTGAGCATTCCCTACTGTGCAGAGAGAGGCTATCAATAAAATGGAATTTGATAAATATGCTTTCCTTGAAATAGTTGCCGAACATATATAAAATGGAGCTAACGAGTGAATTAGGAATCAACAACTCTCTTACTAATAATCTGCGTGAACGCTTATTATATATAGTCTATAATTATATTAATATTTAATTATATAGTGTGAGATAAATAAATAAGGGGCCCTTACATATCTAGCTTTTATTTTTTTGATACTAAAATACGGCTACTTCGATTTACAGAGTAGGTAATAGGGCACCATTTTTGATTATTTAGGAATTATATTTTTTTTATATAGTGTAAAATAAATAAACCTCATAAATTAACACTTCTCAATGTACTTTACTTACTAATATTGTGGATATATATATATTAATATATTAGATATACCTCCTTTTACTATACAAGGATATAGTTTAT
>JABUQX010073896.1:55000-57500 GCA_015478945.1 Trachelipus rathkii | reverse complement strand
TCTGATATGGGTATCCATAATTACCCTACAACTTACAACCATGCATTTTAGTTGACAAATGTATATCATCGCAATCAAAAAAAAAAAAAAAAAAAATTCACTTTTTATTCGTAAATTGTTTCATACTTAGATAATTTTTGTAAAAATTTTCTGTAACATACATGATACAACCCATACTTATTTTTAGTTCACTATTTTGCTTGGTTTAATTAAATAAGGTTACCACGATGTTAACCCCTTCGAAAGAAATTTTTAATTATAATTGAAAAAAAAGTAATCATTTCAAAACTTTAAAAACTGAACAATTAAAAAGATTTAATTTAATAACAGAACAAAACCATAATTTTTGGTCAATTTTCTTTTCAAATTTTAAAGAAAGACCCCTAAATGCGTTTTTCTCTCTCGCTCACTGCAGTTGCTTGCTGTTAAGTTTCCGCAAGCTTTTACAGTTTTTTTTAGCCACGAATAATTAATTTCATGCACGAGCATCTGTTTACCTCGTAAAACATCTTAGAAAGGCAGGAGGCCGAGTTACCACAAACATCGAATTGACAAGCAAAATTATTATTCACGTTGGCTGCCCGAGAATGCAAATTAAATATAAATTTGAATTTTTTTTATAGAAGCGTTAGAAGAAGAATAATTATAATCTTTTTTCTCAAATCACAGTATACTGACAATCAAAATATTAAGCATACGGCGTATGCTAAGCAAGCAATGAGTTTTCGCCACTGATATAATATATAATAATATTAATATATATATATATATATATATATATATATATATTATATATATAATATATATATATATATATATATATATATATATATATAATTTAAAAAATTATATAATATTTAAATATTATAATCATATAATAATTATAATATATTTTTATAATATTATATATATATTATATATTTATATATATTATATATATATATATATTATAATATTATATTTATTATATATATAATATATATTTATATATTATATTTTATATTATATATAATTACATATATATATATATATATAATAATAATTAATTAATATATAATTATAATATATAATTATATATATATATATAATATATATATATATATATATATATAATATATTGTGTATATATATATATATACATATAATATATAATATATATATATATATATATTGAGATTAATACTCAGAACTATTCAAATTGATTATAAATATCGATTAATAATGCTTTGGTAAATTGATCACGCCCAACGATTACGTTTCGAAACTTTTTACGCTCTCCTCAATAGTCATTGCAGCGCCATTACGAACAGCGGAAGAAATAAAGACTAAAAGAGAGGGATAATGTTAGTAACTTGAACTGGACAACAGTGCAATACCGTTATTATGTTGCTAGTATTGCAAAGAAGAAGAAGAAGAAGAAGAAGAAGAAGAAGAGAAGAAGAAGAAGAAGAAGAAGAAGAAGAAGAAGAAGAAGAAGAAGAAGAAGAAGAAGAAGAAGAAGAAGAAGAAGAAGAAATCTGGATATTTTTAAAATTAATTAACTTAATTTTAAACTATTTTTTTTATAGTTAACCTTTTAAACACGTTTTCCATGGAAATAAGTTTGATGCTTCATCTGTCAAATTTTCTGTGTCGAATTTTTTTCTTTCTTATTTAAAAGTCCGAAAGAACTTTAAGCAGACAATGAAACAACATCAATAGAAAAGAAGAGGAACGGAATGAGATTTATATAAGGTAAAAGACTAACCAAGTGACAATGTGGAATTTATGTTTGCTAAACTTCAAATCTTAATTTAAACTTATTACTACTACTACTACTACTACTACTACTACTACTACTACTACTACTACTACTACTACTACACTACTACTACTACACTACTATCAACTACTACACTATTACTACTAAAAAATAAATATATAATAATAATAATAAATAATAATATAATAATAATAATAATAATAATAAAATAATAATAATAATAATAATAATAATAATAATAATAATAATAATAATAATAATAATAATGTTATATTTTTGAATACCCGTACAGGTGTTGAAACTGGTCACTGGTCACTGCAACGCGGTGTCCAATGTTCGAATCCCGCTGACGGAGAGTAAAATCTCCTGTGACTCATTCATTTAAATGGGGCTCCAGCCTTTGAGTACTCAAGCATTATGGGGTATGAGAAAACCGGGTGCTTTAAAAACTACGCTTGAAGTGTTCTTTTTTGGGGACGTGGATGGCCTTGTGGTTAGAGCATCCGGTTATTGTTAACACTGCAACGCGGTGTCCAAAAGTTTGAATCCCGCTATGGAGAAAAATCTTCCTTGACTTCATTCATTTAAAATGGGCAAAAATGCGGCAAAACTGGGCTGGGAATCCAACTCCAGGGACTACACCTAGACAAAACGAAAAAGCAAACAGTCTTTGAAAATTAGATTTTAAACGTCAGATGTAATTCAAGTAAAAAGGCAAAAATATCGTTCATTCGAAAG
>JABUQX010073896.1:42500-50000 GCA_015478945.1 Trachelipus rathkii | reverse complement strand
GAATGTTCAATAGTAAGGTTGGAGAAAAATTTAATGTTTTACTGCAATTGCCAATAGTGTAAAGTAAAAGGGTATAAAGTTCCCCCAAAAACTAAATTGGTTGTTGGCCCAATATATTATCAACAATGATCGAAACTTGGCATTATGTTTTATTTTGTAATCAATGTATCAATGTACGTTGATTTTAGTCCAAAACATTTTAAGACCTGTTTTAAACTTTTTTTTCCCATGAGGTATATATATATTATATTATATATATAATATATTATTATAATATAATAATAATATATATTATATTATATATATAATTATATATATTAATATATATATATTATAAATATATATATTATAATATAATCCTTTTCGGCAGCTAATCACATCTATCAGTAAAAGTTGGGCTAGTTTACGTGCAGACAGGGATTCAGTAAAGTTTACTACTTTAAACGGACAGTGAGTCAACGAGGCCCCTAAAAAGAAGTATTTACCCTTTTTAGGGGGCTCGAAGCCGATGGGGAGCGGAGGGGGGGGCGTTCCATACCCGGAGGGAATGTCGGAGGAACCCCGCGACTCCATAAGACCAAAGAGGAGGGGTTTCCGGAGACCTAATCCCCGGAGGGGATTAGTTCCCCCTCCCTAGTCCACCTAGATGGCCGAGAGACCCCGACCCTGACATCGGGCGAAAGACTAAAAAACCCGTCGGGTATTTTCGTCTATTCGTTACTTCTATAAATTCTCAAAACCATTTTTTGAACATTTGATTTACTAATATAATATTAATATATTATAATAATATATAATAATATATTATATTAATTATATATATTATAATATAAGTATTATTAATTATATATTTAATATAATATATAATATTATTAATATATATACAATATATTATACTAATGTATCGATATTTACTAAATAATCGATTATGTATTCGATAAAACAAAGTATCGATTCGATTTAAATCGAAAACCCCACAAAAAGTAAAATTTTACCTATATAAATATAATATATATATATATATATATATTATAATATAATTATATATATAATTATATATAAAATATATATATATATATATATTATATTATATATTATTAATATATATATATATATATATAATACTATATTATATATAATATATATATTATATTATATAATATATATATATTATATATATAATATATAAAATATATAATAATATATATAAATATATATATAATATATATATATATATAATATATATATAATATATTATAATATTAAATATATATATATATATTATATATAATATATATAATATATTATATATTATATTTAATATATATATATATATATATATATATATATATATATACGAAGTTACACTTAAAAATTCAATGCAATTTGAAACTTTCTTAATTTAATTGAAAATATAATTTTCAAATACTACTACTACTACTACTACTACTACTACCCACTTAAGAGTGAAATTAATAGGTTTTCAAAATACTAAATGTTTGACAATATCGCTTAATTATAGGTATTTTTTTTTATACGATTTTAATGACGTAATACGTATCAATGGACATAAAGTTTCTCAAACGATTTCAAATCAACATTGCGAAGAATTTCCTCTCGTACGATGTAGTTGAGAAATGAAATAGTTTTTCTTATGAAATAGTGAATAGCGACAATATCGAATTATTCGATAAAATATTAAATATACATCTTAAAGAAATTGGTCTCTGAACTTCATTTCAACTTGGATTTTTACATCATTAAAACGCTAGAACTATTGAACTAGATAGAGTAAAATCAAACTAGTGAAATGATTTATTAAATATTAAAGTTACATCTTAAAACGGTTTCGGGCGACAAACTTATAATAATAGCTTTGATGTTTACCACTTAAAACGTATCCGTTCTAAGACGGTAATCTAATTGATCACACTATAGCCTTAACTTATAATAAATAGCTTAGATTTTCACCACTTAGAACATATCCGTTCTTTGATGCCAAAAAGAATAATAATCCCTTATCAACATATAACATTAAGCAACTTTAAAATTATCTGCTTCAAACAAATCTGTTCTAAAAGAGTGGAAACATCCACACAATATATAATTCATAAACCCGGAACAACAAATACTCAACAGACTAGTCTTGAGTAGATTGCAAAATCGTTGCTAGTCGTTCTTTAGTTCAATAGTTTGTAGTTCTGTAGTACTATATAAAAAAATTTCAAGACCAACACTTATTTTTTTTAAGAAAGACAAAAATTAACAAAAAACAAAAAAGAATCCAGATTTTAGTGTTGCCAGAATTTTAACAAACTGTTCCCCGCTTTGTCATAAGAGTTAGTTGCCGGTTGCTTTTCTGGAAAGTTTTTAACTACCGATTCGCCGATCTAGCTCTAGCTCATCACTGTGTATACTCATCTCTCCTTGATCTTTTCACTTCTGTTTTTTTCCCTTCAAACAGACAGGGCAATTTTATAATTTACAAATGTAAAAATTGAAAATATATGCTAAAATATTTAAATTTTGATCTTATCGCTTTTTCTTATCATACCATTCTCACACACTCCTACACACACACCTACACATACACCTACACATACTTACACACCATACGCAAACATACACACATACTCACACACACTTTTACCTACCTCTTCATCTCTACTGTTCGTATTTCTAACATAAGTAATTATAATTATCTTTATATGATTCAGTTCATTGAGTTTTCCTTAAGGAGTGTGTCCTTTCTAGCTATCCCAAGTTAGAACCCTTTTTCTCTTTTCCGTTTCTAACTCACTTTTCCAGCTCCTTAGTTAGGACTCTCATTTCTCTTTTTAGTTTCTAACTCACCTTTCTAACTCCTCAATTAGATCCCCCTTTCTCTTTACAGCTGCTAATTCTTATTTCTAGCTCCTCAGTCAGGACCCTAACTTCTTTCTCTTTTCAGTTGCCAACTTATATTTCCTATTTCTCAGTAAAGTTTTTATTTCTCCTTTCATTTTTTAACTGACATTTCTAGCTCCTCAGTTAGGTCCTCCTTTCTCTTTTTCAGTTGCTAACTGACATTTCTAGCTCCTCAGTTAAGTCCCCTTTTCTCTTTTCAGTTGCTAACTCACCTTTTTAGCTCCTCAGTTAGGTTCTCCTTTCTCTTTTGAGTTGCGAACTCACCTTTCTAGCTCCTCAGTTAGGTCCTCCTTTCTCTTTTGAGTTGCGAACTCACCTTTCTAGCTCCTCAGTTAGGTCCTCCTTTCTCTTGTGAGTTGCGAACTGACCTTTCTAGCTTCTCAGTTAGGTCCTCCTTTCTCTTTTCAGTTGCTAACTCACCTTTCTAGTTTTTTAATTTGTACCCCATTTCTCTTTTTCAATTGCTAATTCAACTTTCTACTTTTTCACTTATGACCTTAATTTACCTTTTCAGTTGCTAACTCGCCTTTCTAACTCCTCAGTAAGGAATATCCTTTCTCACATTTCAGTTGATTTTTATTTTTACCCTCCAAGTCGTGTTAATAAAATATAACGTGTTCTGCAGTTTATTTCACTCGTTTACTCAAATTAGGGTTGTTGGCCGAACACCGGAATTTTGCGCACCGCACCGCACCTCTATATTTTTAAAATCGCACTGCACCAGGCCACTGGAATTATGTGGCGCACCGCACCGCACCAAGATGAGCGCACCACGCACCGCACGGCACCTGGTGAGTCGGCCAACCCTAACTCAAATGTTTTATATTATTATCCTCTATGTTCTTCTATTATTGTTTTATAATTGAAAGGGTCACAAGCAAAGTTTCCTAAGTGTCATAAAGTTAGGTTTAAGGTAAATGGTGTTTCTTAATTGTTGTTGTTCAATATATATATATATATATATAGAGTATATAGTTATATATATATATATATATATATATATATATATATATATATATACATGATTATATATATATATAATATATATATATATATATATAATATATATATGTTTTTTTAATTTATATATATATATATATATATATATATATATATATATATATATATATATATATATATATATATATATATATATATATATATATATATATATATATATATATATATATATATATATATATTATTATTATATTATTTTAATTATTTTTTAGTATTTTATATTATTTTATATTTTTATATTATTATTATTATTTTATATCTATATATTTAATATATTTATAATATTTATATATTTATATTAATATATATATAATTATATATATATATATATATATATATATATAATATATATATAATATATATATATTATTATTATTATATAATATAAGAGCATATATATATATATAATATATATATATATTATTATATATAATATATATATATATATAAGTTATATATAATATATATATATATATATATAATATATATATATATATATATATATATATTATATATAAATATAAATATATATATATATATATATATATATATATATATATATATATATATATATATATATATATATATATATATATATATATATATATATATATATATATATGTTGGCGCGTGTAACTACACCAACAATAAACTGATTATTTTTATAACTGATTTATTTTTTATAATTCAAAGATTTCGTTTTTGTATTTTTTCTTTAATTCCTTTAAAATAGTTTTTTAATAATCTCGAAGTATATAACATTTTCTTTTCCAATCTTTTGTATCTTAAAATTTTTCATTAGCAAAATAAATACTAGGAGGTTATGTCAAATCAAATTTATTTACACCTATTTTATATAATTTTCAGAACAATTAGAATATCATTTCAATTATAGAAACACTACTTGCTTTAATTTAGAAAAATCTATATCAGATAATTACCTAATTATCAAAACAGAACAATATCATTTAATAATTAATCTTAGAACAATATTGGCTTTAATTTAGAAAAATCTATATCATGTAAATAATTAGAAAATACGAAATAATTTCAATAAAAACAACAACAAATAAATAACTTAAATTTTATTTTGTTTGTAGAAATTAATTCCCGTTGATTACTTCTGACCACCTGATTTGCATTGAGCACTGGTGTTGATTGAAAAATCTGTTGAGTGAGCAAATCCTTCTTTCGATAACCTGCGTAATTGCAGGATAATTACTGCTTACTAATAGTTTTAATAGTTTAAGCTGAGTTTCCTCTGGTTGCGTCGTAAAAATGTCATCATCATAATTTCATTCGTCATCCAAATTCAAGAATTGGTGCACAATTAGTAAATAAATAGCCTTTTGGTAGTAAATCATCAATCGATCTGAATAAGCTAAATGACAAATTCACGTCAATATTTGACCTCAACAATTCTACTTCAATTTTCCTGAAAGTTGAGATTATTTCTTGAATTAAATATTAATTACTTAGAATCACATTGATTAAAGTCTAATTAAAGTCACATCATTTAAATTGTCAATAATAATTATCAAAAGTTAGTTAGTCTATGCATTTAAATGAAAGCTCAAGTTTAACTTATTCCAATTCTCAATCTTTTGTAATTGAATACTAAAGTTATCAGTAAACTTATTTTTAATATTCTTTCCCAATCTCTGGAAAAAAGAAAAGAATGCACTAACTGCACATCAAAATATCGTAATCACGAAAATATTTTAAGAAAACAAGGAACAAAAAGATTTAAAATGTAACTAAAGTTCTTTCTTCCGCAAATTTCCAGAGATTGCATCGAAATTTGTAGTTGGTTTGACTCTTACATATATATATATATATATATATATATATATATATATATATATATATATATATATATATATATATATATATATATATATATATATATATATATATATATATATATATATATATATATATATATATATATATATATATATATAAACTTTTTTAAGAACCTTGCTTTGTCTTTTTGGACGCTTCGGCGTCTGCTGAAAAGGTAGGGACCGTTATCGCCGAAGGAAGGAGCAAGTTCATTCTATCTTCAACTGAGTCTCATTGTCCCCCAAATCTGTGGTTCGATGGTACTTGTTCTCGTGCCCTTCAGGATAGAGATAATGCCTATCGGTAGTAAAAAATCTTGTTAGCCTACCACTCTTGCTAATTTTCGTTCTACTGGGAATCATTGCAGGGATATTTTTATTATTCGATAGGCTAAGCGAAATTTCCCAAAAAGGAAATGCACTGAATCCCTTGGTTCTTCTATAGACTATAATAAAAATATCTGACCCCTTATCAAAAACATCTCTAGTAACTTTTGCAAATCTGCCTTTCCTCCTTATTCACTCTGACGAATCTGTAGCTAGCAATCTTGAAAAGGCTAATTTATTCTGCCTCTTTTTTTTTTTTTTTTTTTTTTCTATCTATTTTACCCTGGACAATTCTGGCATCTCTCCTCCTACTCCTTCTCCTCTCAGGTGTCCCATGACTCTGCCTATGATTAAGCATTATCAGGTGCGTGAGATTCTGAGCTCTATGAACGTCAAGAAGGCTAGGGGCTTGGACAGCATTCCTCTTCGCGTCCTGAGGGATTATATTTTAGAGCTGGCGAGTGTCCTCGCTCGACTTTACTCTCTATATCCTAAAACCAATAATTTTCCCCAATGATGAAAGCATGCATATGTTCAGCCAATCCCGAAGAAGGGTACTAGCTCTGGTCTTTCTAACTATCGTCCCGTAGCTCTCACTTGTATTCTGTCTAAAAATTTTAAAACTCTCCTCGACTCTTATTTCCTGGATCATTTGGAATTTCATTCCCTTCGTTCAGATCACCAGTATGGTCAACTCGAGGTCTACTGGTGACATGCTTTCCAATCTCAATGACTTATGGTCTTATGCCCTCAGGGACTATGGAGAGTCTTGTGTGGTGGCGCTTGACATATCAAAAGCTTTAGATCGGGTGAGGTGTGGCATGCATCACTGATCCCTAAGCTCCCTTCATTTGCGTTTCCTCCTTCTCTTTACTTACTCATATCTAGTTTTCTCGCATGTCGCTCCATATCGACACTTGTCGATGGAGCAACCTCATCCTCCTTTCCTGTTGATTGTCGAAGTTCCTCAAGGTTATGTTTTTATCTCCAACTTTATTCCAACTTTTCATTAACAATCTCCTCAGCTGCACTTCTAACTCTGTTCATTCTTATGCCGAAAACTCGACTCTCCATTCTTCCACTCATTTCAAATCTGCTCCCCCCTTTTGGAACTAGACTTTCTTCTTGATTTCATCTTTCCGATTCTATTTTTGTCGATCTGGATGGGAAATAACGGTGGAGTGGTAGTCTCAACCTTATGAAATTTAACTCTTTAAAATCTTAACTCCTTCACATCTCCCTCTCAAAAAAAACTCCCAGCTTTTTTACCTCTTTCAACTGATCTCTCATCTTACCTGTGAACAACATTGAAATTCTTGGTCTGAACATAAACAATCAGCTATCTTATAAACCTCATATCACAACGGTTGCTGATGTGGAATTAAAGAAACTGGGAGTTTTG
>JABUQX010073896.1:15000-22500 GCA_015478945.1 Trachelipus rathkii | reverse complement strand
AGATAATAAGAAAAAAAAAGAACAGATAAAAAACATATAGAACAAAAAAAAAAACAAAAAAGAACAAATAAAAAACATCATGGAAAAAGGTTTTATCAATTTAGTGAAGAAATTCTACGGGAATAAGTATGATAACTTTATTAACTCTAATTACATATAACTTTAGGGGTGGCCCACTGACCGGTGAGTTGCGGTGCGGAGAGGTTCAATGCACCAAAAAAATTTCAGGGTTTTGATGTGGTGCGGTAAGGTGCGGTGCTTTGAGGTGCTCGGCAACCCCACTATATATATATATATATATATATATATATATATATATATATATATATATATATAAATATATATATATATATATATATATATATATATATATACTCTATATATATATATATATATATATATATATATATATATATATATATATATATATATATATACCTATATATATATATATATATATATATATATATATATATATATATATATATATATATATATATATATATATATATATATATATATATATGTGACTTTCAAATTTTCTTTATAAATGTTTTTAATTAGAAAATAAGTTAATAAAATCAGTCGGACTCAATGCAAATGCATGGTGCACGGACATTTTTCTAGGTGGACTCCACTCCCCCGTACTCCCAACCTGTGAGTGGTGATAAAATTAATAAAATATTTGCTTCAACATCATGATAACCTAAACGGTTTTAAAAAGAATATATATATATATATATATATATATATATATATATATATATATATATATATATATATATATATATATATATATATATATATATATATATAGTATATATATATATATATATATATATAGCTCTTGTTCATTATCTGTTTCTTAATTCAATTTTTTTATAACTTACGTTATCGAACAAAATGTACAAGAGCGCTCATGGTGACAGAATCACTAAACAATTCAAAGTGAAATAAATTATAAATATAAAAATAAATTTTATTAAGTAAGGTTATGATACTTTAAGAAAGTTTATGTAGAATTAAGTTAGTTTACAAAGACTTAAACTTTTTAAAATTTTTTTAAAGGTGTGAAGCTTTTTTATAGTTTAAATTTGACTCTACACAGTTTTATTTGACTTTTATGATGTGTTTGAATTCATGCAATCGATATGTATATGGATGTGGAGGCAGATAACGGAATATCATGTATATATATATATATATATATATATATATATATATATATATATATATATATATATATATATATATATATATATATATATATATATATATATATATATATATATATATAACATCTTTATATATATATATATATATATATACCTATATATATATATATATATATATATATATATATATATATATATATATATATATATATATATATATTTAAATATGATGGGAGCATATATATATATATATATATATATATCATATTGGACCTCTTCTGTTTTACGACTCTCCGTCAGTTACCCCAGGTACCGTTTTTTTTTTAATATAACACAGTATATGGTCAAAGAAATCAATTTCACAGTGGTAACGGACGCGTTCAAAATATATAGGACCTTTTACGTTTTACAACTCCGTCCAGTTTTTTTTTTTTTTTTTTTAGCTAAAGGAATACCCCATAGGGGAAACCGCAAAGATGGCAGGAGTCAGAGGTGTATCAGAAAACGCTTCGGGGAACACAGGTAGACTCTTCCCCCTCCGGGAAGGGTCTCAGTCCGCTCTTTGGTATTTGGGTGTCGCGGGGTTCCTCCGCCCCTCCCCCTACGGGGTATGAAAACGTCCCCTCTGTCCCCGTCGACAAACCTATTTTTTTATTTTATTTTTTTTTGCAGTTTTTATTAATTTTTTACTTTTTTTCCATAAGCTTTATACGCTGATTCGAAATATGTAATGGTTTTTCTGTATGTGTCGTACTTTTCGATATTTCATTTATGAATATATATATATATATATATATATATATATATATATATATATATATATATATATATATATATATATATATATATATATATATATATATATATATATATATATATATATATATATATATATATATATATATATATATATATATATATAACCTATATAACATTATATATTTTTTTTTTTTTTTTTTTTTACATTCTGGTAATAAGCCTTATACGCTGATTCCAAATATGTAATTGGTTTTTCTGTAAGTGTCGTACTTTTCGAGATATTTCATTTTTAAAAAATATTTAACATAAATGTGATTTTTAAATAATTATTTAAAATATTTGGATGTGGAATGTCCGTCACCACTGAAATTCATTGTTGGTATCATATAGTAGCAATATATTAAAAAAAAAAAAAAAAAAATTAAAACTGACGGAGTCGTAAAACAAAATAGGATCTATATATATATATATATATATATATATATATATATATATATATATATATATATATATATATATATATATATATATATATATATATATATATATATATATATATATAAATATATATATATTTATATATATCTTTTTATAATAATATATATATATATATAATAACTAATATATAAATATAACCAGCTAATAATATATATATATACTCTGTCCCTATAACAACATAATATATATATATATATATATATATATATAATAATAATATATATATATATATATATATATATATATATATATATATAACAATCAATAAATTTCTGAAGTAAATCCCTTTTTAGAAACTGATATCTCTTCGTACTTTATTAAAAACTAATGTGTATGCAAGTGTTCGCGCGCGCAAACTCATGAAAACTAGATAATTGCTTTTTAATCTTTTGATCTGGTGTCCATCAATGGCTCCTCCATGCTTAATAAAACCGAACACATTATCACTCACTTTCAAGAGATTTATTTTACTATTATTCTTTATCATCCGAAATTGGCTGAAATCCCCTCGGCACCCGAAATACCCGCAAAAGCTTCAAATCCCCTCAGAATCCTTTGAGAGGTCTAACCATTATTCCCCTCGCCGGCTTCCAAAACCCCCTACCGAGTAGCGGAGTTGCCGGCATCCATCAGGTGAATCTCGCCTAATGCCTCCGGGCTATTAGTTACCAATCAGCGAGGGCCCTTCATGCAGCGTTGCCAAATCTCTTGCATAAATTGCTCGTTTGCCTTCTTTCAATATAGGTATCATAACAATTTAGTGGATGAAAATTGTTTGTTTAAATTGATGAATCAAAATAGCAACGTGTGTTTTTGTTTGTTTCTCGAATAAAGTGACCCTACAGGCGTATATTGGAGTACAGGGTGTTCAGAAAGTTATCCTCGGAAGAAATATTGAAGTATAATATATATATATATATATATATATATATATATATATATATATATATATATATATATATATATATATATATATATATATAATATATATATATATATATATAACTATCTCTATATATATGAAACTATACATTAGTCCCTTTGATTTAACGAAAACTACGTAACTTACCACGAAACAGATGACATATTTGTAATTAGCATGAAGTTAGTACCGGAATTGTTTTTTATTTATATAAAATGAAAGTGTAAAATAGAAATAATTAAAGTATGACAACTTAATTATTTTAGAAGCTCAATATCAGTAAAAAATTGATTGTGTAAGGCACAAAATTATATCAATGAGAATCGTTTTTCATTGAACGTTAGGAAAACGTGTATATTATTCTTTTTCAAGTAAATAAATTAATACGTTAGTTTTAAATGCAGCCATGTTATTAAGACAATTTCTCTAATATTTTTCAAATGAAATCAATTAAGTTTCTTGCAGCATTTCAAATATATATATATATATATATATATATATATATATATATATATATATATATATATATATATATATATATATATATATATATATATATATATATATTATATATATAAGTCTTTATGATTTAAAACTAACGAACACCCTAGAGTAGACCACATAGATATCAGTTGTCGGGGTCTCTCGGCCTCCCGGTGAACGACGGGGGGACTTTGTCCCTCCCTCTTTCCCTCGTCGGCTCGAGCCCCCTTATAATGATATTGTTTTAAATGATATTTTTCCTTTCGAATACTTAATTTTTTTCCTTCAGGAATTCCTTTACCAATTTTCCTTACGCTGATTCTAAATATGTTATCTGTTTGTGCGTTCGAGTCTAGTTTTTGAATATCCTGCGGGACTAATGTATAGTTTATATATATATATATATATATATATATATAATATATATATACCTATATATATATATATATGTATATATATATACCTTTCTCTTTCATACTGCACTAACTGCTCTCTTATATATATCATGTCTTTTATCCCTGTCCATATATCCATATCGCTATCGATTGCATGAATCCGAACACATTTGAGAAAAATCAAAATAAAACTGCATCGAGTCAAATAAAACTATTGTAATAAAAGAGTTTCACACCTTTAAAAATATTTTTCAAAAAGTTTAACTCTATGCTACCTAACGTAACCTAAAATAACCTTACTTAACGTAACATAACATCACTTAGAGTAACCAAACTTATATTATTATATAATTTATTTCACTTTCCATAGTTTCAATAAACAACAAAACAACAAGTTATATAAATATATATATTTGAAAATATTTCCAACTCTTGTCATTATGCGCGCGACGTTCAACATTTTGTTCGATAACGTAACTATGGAAAAAAATTCCCTTCAGCTTCATGGGACAGAGATAATGAACATGAGCTATATATATATATATATATATATATATATATATATATATATATATATATATATATATATATATATATATATATATATATATATATATATATATATATATATATATATATATATATATATAACTCTATATATATATATATATATATATACTAGTTAATCAGTTCTTTGATACCCATTTGTTTGTCTCACTGACTGTCCGCCTTTCTCTCTTTTCTTTATATATATATATATATATATATATATATGTATTTATATTTTAGAGAGATATATATATATATATATATATATATATATATATATATATATATATATATATATATATATATATATATATATATATATATATATACATATATACCGTATATATATATATATATATATATATATATATTTATAAAAATTCTTTTAAATATGTATATGTTTGTATATATATATATATATATATATATATATATATATATATATATATATATATATATATATATATATATATATATATATAGGAGTAATCTTTTAGCGAGAAGCAAGTCCTATATTAAAGTATAATAAATAGAGCTCTAGTTTGGGCGCATCAAACAATATGAAAAGGAGAATAAGTTCTTCGTCTCTGAAAGTAATTCCACTGCCGCCAAAGATCCGCAAAACCTTATTTTAATCACGTCTTAATCCGAGGTTGAAGCGGGGCTCGGTTATGAAGTTACGCGGTCAACCAACCGTTTATATCAAAATTTGCGCTCAATGGGAATGTTGAAGATGACGAAAGGGGAGGAGGGATGGAGGGGGTGCAGCAAATAGAATGAAATATTTTGTAGGAGTTATATATATATATATATATATATATATATATATATATATATATATATATATATATATATATATATAACATATACTATATACCTATATATATATATATATATATATATGACAGGGCCTCCCATGGTGCTGATTTTTCAGCCCAGTATGGCCGCTTCTCTGTGAGCCGTGGTGGGTCCTGTACACTGACTAAAAAAATATATGAACTATATTAGTATTGAATATTTGTTAAATCGCATTGATGTACGGTTGCCGAGGCTTACCACTTGCAGGAGGAGTCGCCGTGTGCCGGGGGTCGGTGGGGGATTGCTCTGCTTCGTTCTACTTCTCTCTCCTGCTTTGTAACCCTCAATACTTCCATATCTTCCCACAAACCTGCATGTAAACTACAATAGCGCATATATATATATATATATATATATATATATATATAGTATATATATATAAATATATAAATATATATATATATATATATATATATATATATATATATATATATATATATATATATAAAAAATAATGTTTGTACATATATATATATATATATATATATATATATATATATATATATATATATATATATATATATATATATATATATATATATATATATATATATATAAGATATTTGGAATTATATAAGGAGGAAAAAAAGATGCATACGTATCAGGAAAAAAAGAGGTAAATGAACAGATTGGAGTGAGGATGAATGGGGACTTACAAGGGAATAGGAAGCTCTTATGGAAGAAAGCGCGAAAGGTTAAGAATGAAAATAACTTTGATCTGCTTAGAATAATGACTAGGAATGGTGCTTTTGTAATTGATGAAATGGATGTGAGAAGAGCATGGAATGAACACTTTGAAACTCTGCATAACATTGACAGTAATGAAGAGGTGACGGTGAATGCGTGTGAGTTTGTTGATACAAGAAGGAATAGGTATTTTGGGGATGAGGTCATTAGTAAGGAGGAGGTAATGGGTAGAGTGAAAAAGTTGAAGAATGGTAAATTTGCAGGTATAGATGGAATTACTGGTGAAATGATCAAGAACTTAGGCGAGATGGTGATTGGGTGGACTTGGAAGTTGTGTAACAAAACGTATATGGAGGGTATAGTTCCGAGGGATTGCAATACCACCGTTATATAAGGGTAAAGGGAATAGGGTAACTGTAGGAATTATAGGTTAATTAGTTTATTGAGTGTTGTCGGGAAAATATATGCTGATATTTTGGTCGAAAGAGTGCGTCGAGTGACTGATTGGTGAAGAACAATGTGCGTTTAGAAGTGGTAGAGGATGTGTGGATCAAATCTTTACAATGAAACAAATGATTGAGAAAATGAGAGAGAGGAAAAATAAATTCCATTTAGGTTTTATGGATTTGCAACAGGCGTATGATAGGATTAATAGGTAAGCTCTATGGAAAGTGTTAATGATATATGGTGTTGGTGGTAAGCTTCTAAATGGAATCAAAAGTATGTATGACGATAGGGAAGCGTGTGTAAGAATAAATGGAGCCGAAAGTGATTAGTTTTTATATTAATAGTGGAGTGAGGCAAGGATGTGTTGTGTCTCTATGATTATTCAATTTGTATATGGGTGGGGTTATTTATAGGCGGGGGTGGCAGGGGAAGGTATTAGAAAGATGGAGAATGGAAGAGAGTAGAGGCTGCCCTACCCATTATATGCGGATGATTTGGTTTTGTTTGGAGAATCTGAAAAGAGTTTAAGAGGATTGGTAGAAGGATTTGGCAGGGTGTGCAAAAGGAGGGGTTTAAAAGTAAATGTAGATAAGAGTAAGGTTATGGTTGCGAGTGAGGACAGTCCTCGATGTGAAGTTATGTTGGATGGTGAGCAACTGGAACAAGTGTCTGAGTTTAAATATTTAGGATATATGTTGGATGAAAAAGTAACGGATGATGTAGAGTG
>JABUQX010073896.1:7500-10000 GCA_015478945.1 Trachelipus rathkii | reverse complement strand
AAAAAAAATCAGTTATCAAGAAAATTTGAAATTTAAGAATCTAAAGAAATTTATTAAGGAATTTTAAAATATGTGTTAGCACATGTGTATAACAGTTTCCAGTAGTGATTTTTGCCTTTAAAATCTATTAAAACCATTAAAAACTACATTAAAACCATCAAAATAGCATAAAAACCCAAAAAACAAAAAAAAACATATAGTTTATTTTTTTATAAAAATAATAATTTTAGAGTTTTAAAAAATATTTTTTTTTCTAAATATATATATATATATATATATATATATATATATATATATATATATATATATATATATATATATATATATATATATATATATATATATATATATATATATATATATATATATATATATATATATATATATATAGCATAACTATATATACTATATATATATATATATATATATATATATATATATGAAAAATATCTTAAATAAACCAACACCTGAAACATAACAATAAGCTCGAAAAAAAAAAGAAAAAGAAAAATCAAACAATTATAACAATCGAAAATTCAAAATTATGTACCCCGGAAATACTAAATGATACAACAGATGCACCCAACAATGACTGATACCTTTAATAGGAACCTTGACTCTGCCTTCCGGAGAATGAGTTTAATACCAAGGAAGAAAAATAAAAGTCTTTTCAGAAACTGAAGATGACGAATTCCGAACTCCGAAACGTTTCTGAATTGATTTCTATTTCTATTTTGTTGTACCAATTATTTTCTTATTTATATACCCTTTTATGCTATGGGTATATGTTAAAGGATTAGGTTATATATATATATATATATATATATATATATATATATATATATATATATATATATATATATATATATATATATATATATATATATATATATATATATATATATATATATATATATATATATATATATATATATATATATATTTTTTGTATATATATAAGTTGGGGGAAAGGGGTTAATGGCGAAAGTGAGTCAGTATTTCATAGAATCACTTGTTCGTTAAAATCCCAAAATAATTTACAAAAATTTCAAATTTTTTTTTTTTTTTCTTTTTTTTTTTTTTTTTTTTTTTTTATTTCTGTGAATTATTGTGACACTAAGCTTCCAAGAAAACATAATGCTAAACTTTAGCATCTTATTTTACAAGCTATTCTTATGTTTATAAATATATATTATAATGATTATGTTAAAGTTAAATAATATTAGTTTAAAATGTGCCAGTTTATCTTTGAAATTATATACATACAATGGGTTGGTTGGTTTAAGATATTCATAAGTAAATCCAAACATTTTTAGGTATTATTAATTTTATTTATATTTGAAGAGAGGATTTTCAATGGTTATCACTACAAACTTTTATATCTGTATCTCAAACAAGCACACATTTTATTATTTATCTTTTAATAATTTAAAAATACACTTTGGTTTTAAAAACAACTGGTGCAAATATCAAAATATTTTAATAATACATATACATATATATATATATATATATATATATATATATATATATATATATATATATATATATATATATATATATATATATATATATATATATATATATATACATATATATATATATATATATATATATATATATATATATATATATATATATATATATATATATATATATATATATATATATATATCCATATATATATATATATATATATATATATATATATATATCTATATATATATATATATATATATATATATATATCATCACTGAGTGAAGGCCAAAGGCTTGCAAATTCCATCAAAGTTTCGAAAAATTGGAATCAGGGCCAAATTAAAAATGACATCTGCTCGATGCGTAGTTCTTGATGCTACAAGTGCAGGACAATTTGATAAATCAATGAGTGTGTTAGGCTTTACAATTGGAGTATATGAAGTGAGCATAGCAGTTAAGTCTGAGGTCGAGTGAGTTGTACGGAGAAGGATGAGGCTGTCTACAGTAGTCTTGAACTCTCCTCAAAGAAGGAGGTACATGACTGGAAAATTTAAAAGGGTAAGGTAAATTGTAATAACAATAGAATAAAAAATACTCTCTAACAGGTTCGACGACATGAAACGATTGGAGAGAAAGTTGGTGTAGGTAGGAAGTTAACATTAAAGCCATTTAAAACACTATTAAGGGAGTAATTGTTGAAACACTGGATGTATGGTCTACTCCCATACTAAGGGTGAATAACGTCACAACCATGACACCTACCAGTTCTGTTGAGAAGTTCAGAAACCATAATTTCACAATTCTATCAGTTTATTTAGAACAAATGGTCCTTCTAGAAGAAAGATAGCAGAAAAAATATCAAGAATATTAATTTGAAGAAAGTTTAGAATTGCTCCTTTCAAGATATTATTATAATTGTGTGGAAGGTATATTCAGTAGATAGATGGAGAAAGCCAAGTGAGGCATTAAAACAACAATGTTTTCTTACAAAGCACAGCTATGGGAGCTTTAAAGTGATTAG